>SNQJ01S0066232.1:59968-90339 GCA_010110895.2 Picea sitchensis
GTTAAGCCCTAATATTGGCTCATTACCCCTTAATTGGGGCATATTATATTAGTAATGTTATTTTATTTATGTCGACTTTGGGCCATTAGTTGTAATTATACCTCCTAGTCTCCTATATATACCAAGGATACATTTTCATTTTGAATCTTCTTGTACTTGAACATTTAAGTGGCGTAAAAGGAGGTTGCCCCCTCGAAGAGGCTTATTATCCGAAATTATCTCTTTTTCAAGGTGTTGAGTACTTTTTCTGAGGTTTTTCTATGCTATATTGATATTTGGTTCTTAACATCAAATCTTCTTTCTTCTAGATGTGCCCTAGTTTTCAGGCTAGGACAAAATTTATCAAACATACCTGGATCCATATTCTTGAAACAAAAATTTCCACTAATCTTACTTTCAGCAGAGCACAAATCTTCTGGATCTAAAACTTTTCATTATTCTTACCTTTCTTAGAGCACAAAGCTTCAAGATCTTACCTCTTTTCTTCAGATCAGACTTCTCTTCTTATCATAGAGCTTCACAATCCAAGTAGATTACTACACACCAGGGCAACATATCTACGCACATAGCTTTCACAGCTTCAGGTCAGATCTTCGCACAAAACTTCTCTTTCCTCAGTTCCCAACAATCACAGTTTCAGGTCAGATATTTGCACATAACTTCTTCTTCCTCAGTTGCTAGCAATCACAGTTTCAGGTTAGATCTTCGCACACAAATTATTTTTCCTCAGTTCCCAGCAATCACAGTTTCAGGTCCCAGCAATAGAACTATTTTTTGGCACAGGGGCAGACCCAGGGTTCAACGCTACAACAACACACCAACAAAACCCTAACTACTGGTCCTTTCGGCAACACCTGCAAAGTAGATGAAGTCTCACCCGAGGTAGAGGCAGGGGTGGTTGCATGACTCCAGTGTCTACAACCTTAGCTGGGACACAAATTTGTGATTGTAATACCTTAACAGAGAACTTAGCAATTACAGTTCATCAATATTAAACCAGTATCTACTTCGCAGATAAAACCCTAATAACATATCAACGCAGTATTCACATAGATTCAATAGACCCAATCACTAAGCATGCCAACATACATCAGATGTATAATTCATCCACATTATTCAGCACTAATATATCATATTAGACTCATCTATCATCTAACATCTCACTAAGCATTGAATCACATAAAAAAAAGAACAATCATAAAGCACAACGCATTCACAACACATGATATATGTGGTTCACCCCTTCGCTGGGGATACGTCCACCAACTCTCCTTCTCTTTATTGTCTCCTGTCAATCAACTACATACACAGAGCCTCAAAATCCTACTCTGCATAGGACATGAGATCTACGCGCACTTCGCCAGATCCTCCTTCCCCGACCTAGGTTACAACATTAAGCCTTTTCAGTCACTTGCACTCAGCACTACAGATGACTTGCACTTAGCTCTGTAAGTCCGAACACAGTATGCACGAAGCATTTACAATTCACACTTATAACTTTATCACTTAGCACAACATCACATAGATTCCTGTCCTTACATCGCCTATACATCTATTTATACATTACAAAATCGGCCTAAACATGGGCAAGTCCCATGGGTCGACATCCTCATACCCGTTACATAAGCCCAAAACCCAAAAAGTCCCTAAAAAGGGGCTGAGATCCCGCGATCTCTACTTCAACTTCCGCTCCACCTTCGACAGCCTGCCGAAGTCCCAAAATTGGTCAACAACCAACAGGTGATACTTCTCCCTTGAGAAGAAGTTTGACCCCCACCTCCTTATGAAGGAGAACTAATGGATGGGTGGCCTTGGAAATTTGACCCAAGCAAGGTGGAACCAAGTAAAGCCGATCCCAAAATAGTAGCAGTCACGGGGGTGTGAGATGGTTGAGCCGGTGAGTTAGCAAGACTAGGGACTCCTCCTAGAATATGAGGGAGGTTCTGCAAGTGTCTGGAATGATGGAGAATCTGTGGTTTCCCTATGGTTTCTGATTAGCAAAGTGAATGTTTTCAAATGGTGAAAAGAGAGAAAATAAATGAACAAGAGCTTTGTATATTTTTTGATCTTCACAAGATAGTATAACTCACAATTGCATGTAATCAAATGAACATCATACATAAATCAACTGTAAATAAACAAGCATGTGGATAGGTGGATTTTGTCTGCGTGGTGGAACAATGAAAAACAAATGCTCGTGTCCTAAAATACGTATCATCCTTCATCTCAATCAACACTAGGCCTTCCAATAACACTCAATAGTGGTGTCTGAAGCCACCAGAAGAGGAACTAGTGAAGGTTGAAGTAATCAATTATAATGAGGGGTAGATGGTTCATATCTCGAAAGAGCTGGCGATATTTCCCAATAGCCACACAAAATCTATTCAAGGTGCGATTGCATCCCACAATCGCCACCTGAGTGGATATCCTAAGTTTTGGCCACTAAGTACCTCGGTCAAAGTGTGACATTTAGATTTTCGGCCTCAGAAATGGGTCACAGCCTGGATGCCCTCACAAGAGTTGGGTGACTCAAGGAGGGATGTGCAGAACAACCAGACCTTGGCCTTCGACCCTTCACAGGTATCTCCCTACCTTATGGTGTAGGAACACTTGAATTGGAGGATTTGAAAGTTCCCTATTTCTCAATTGCTATTGTTTGAAAATGTAAGAATCTAATAACGTGGGGTTATTTGGATGCCTACCCCGGAGATCCTACCTAGACTAAAACAATTCTTTTGGCACCTCCTGTGGAGGAAAATTTAGTGCGTTTTTAGATTTTTTTTATATGTGGTAGGCTGAGAGATTGAGGTCATGGACCAACCTCATTTGATTTAATTGGGTGTGGATATTTCCCAAAGAAGTAGTCAGATCTTTTGGAATTCGTTTGGAGAAAACCTACTTCGACCTCCACTATTCTAATAGAAATTATGTGTGTGTGAGGAGTGGCTTTGTGTGCAAGAAAGTGACAAGTGTGCACAGATTTTAATAAGTTAAGCGTGAGATTGCAACATGTGGACTTCCTATGGTCCTTAAAAATATTCTTACCTAGCTTACTATGTTTCTTTGGTACAACCTTGCGGAATATTTAAAGCCCTAAAGAACTAGCAATGTGGACATATGGGTCCTTACAAATCCTTTAAACTCCCTAAAATGTTGTCTATATAAGAAAGATTGGAAACCATCCTAGAATTGTAGACATGTGGGCATGTATGGGCCCATTACTTTGATATTTAAACTTCCCTAGATTGTGATCTAAACTAAGAAAGAATTTTTAGAAACTATCCTAAGATTGCAAACATGTGCGCATGCATGGGCCCTTTCAAAGATTTAAGATGATTTCAAAAAACTAAGAGGAACCCTAGGGGGGATTTTTCCTATCCTAAATATTTTTAAGGGAGATGAAGTGTCCTTTTAACCACCTTTATGATTCCCGAGATCACACTAGGGTGTGGGGGAAGAGCATACTTAGGGGTCAAAATTAACTTCTAGTCCCAATTTAAGTGATTGTGTATGAAAGAAATAACTTCAACTTAAAATTTTACAAGCCAAATGAGCCATCCATGTGGCAACAAAGAAAAAGAGGAGAATAATGATTCTTTTTACCCCTAAGTGCCTATGTTAGCTAACCTTTCTTATGAGAAAGGATTCTAAGTGGAGTGTAGTTTCCTTACAAAGTGCATGAAAATAAACATCTGAAGGCTAGGGGCCCTAAAACCATTCATAAAAATCCTTACAATTTTGAAAAATTGGACTTATACGCGAGTTACAGTTCTGATAGGCACGTAGAGGGTGCACAATGCACAAAGTAATGAAGTTTGTTTCACGCAAAATGCACAGAGTGTGCGTCTGTGGGCCTGAAAATCCATGCACTTCCTATCACACGTCGATGGAGAAATTTCCAAGTCAAATACTCCTTCCTCAGCTCTGAATTTTGACTTTGGCAGGTTGGGCTAGGCCGGTTTTGGTACCCGCAAGAAAAAAAAAATCAAAATGAAGTGCTCTCAAGGCTCAAATAGAGAGGAATTTGATATCGATCCCCAGTATGGTCTCCAATCTGATGTGCTGGTTTTGTCACTTGGGTGAGCAAAACAACAACACTTGCATGTTTAGATAAGCCTACAAAACAAAACAAAAGTTTGTGAGTGTGTTAGACAAACCAAACACACATGAAAACAAAAAGATACAACTAAAAACAACTAAGAAATAAATGTTAGAAAGCTTGAGAAACTTAGAACCATGAAAATCAAACAATGACCAACATATTGCTACCAATGGATCAATAGATTAGTAGGCAAAACATTGTAGAGAAAGGCAGGGACTTATGAGTCCCCTCTTCCTCCTTGGGAGGGCTCTTGAGTTCCTAGTTGAGAGCTCTTATCTCCTTACAATGGAAGAAATGACAAATGATGAAGAAAAATAAAAGAGGTGAGTGGAATGGCCTATTGCAATGGTGCTTGAAGGCTTCAAAGAGAAAAAAGGATTCTCAAGGAACAATTATTGCAACATAACAATACCTTGAAGATCTTGGTTTCTTAGCACACCCATGGCTCTTATTTGTAGCATTCATTCATGGAAAAATGTAATTGGTTCATAGTGTGAACAAGGGGTCTTTTAGGGCACCCTCTATCCCTTGACCAGTCTCCAAGCTAGATTTCGCTCAGATATGAGTGTCAAATCGTGTTGGGGGTAGGACTAAAAGTGGTTGAGGGGCTGACAAGATCCATAAATTCACCGTTCATAGAAGTGTGCATATTTTCTCGTACACAGTCGCACATGTTGCGCATAGTGTGCACTGAGGGATGTCTTGGCCCGCGCATGTTGCACACTTTGCACGGGCTTCCTTTGGTGAATTTGCGCACTTTGATTTTTGACCCAATTGCATATTTTTTTGCCTTTTGATGGAATTTGGTGCTGTAGGTGGACTAATTGTTACTGTCATTGATGTGTTTCTTCAACCATTGTGTTCAATGTTGCAGATGATTTTTCAGTGATATCACCTTGTTATAAAAATCTAAGACAACACAGTGCTTTTCTAGTCAATCCATACCAATAAAATAGTCAGAAGACCCAAACAATATGTGTTGAATAAATTATTGTCATTGATGTCAAAGGTAAGTAAGTATTTACATATAAATATTTAAAGGAAACATGGATTTAATAAATACAAAAGTGGAAGTAGATTAAAAATGAAGTTACGTGAAAGTGGATTAGAAATGAAGTTACGTAAAAGTGGAGTAAATATGAAAGTGGATTAGAAATGAAGTTACGTAAAAGTGGAGTAAACATGAAAGTGGATTAAAAAAGGTAAAAGTGAGAGTGGAGTAAAAGTTCACATGGTTTTAAAACCCATGGTATGTTGAAAAATAAATTAAAAAATAAAAATGGGGAAATTAATTATTTATTTAATAAAAGTCGTGTATATTTAAATGAACATGACTTTTCATGTAGAACTAATGGTAAAGTATAAAAGGACAAGAGGATTGTGAGAAATAAAGTGTGTGGGTGGAAATGTAATATTCTTATGCATATCATTTGAAGAGTGATGATTGAATATCATTCAAGGAGCGACGATTAAATATTAGCAAAGATCATATCTGATGTTCTAACAAATAGATATGACCTTCTAGCAAACAAAACTTGTAAAGTTAGATCTAAGGCAAAACTAGAAGAAGAAGGAAGAATATTTAGTGAAGGAAAAGCAAAAGCAGAAGGAGCGAGCGCTGAGAACATTTGGAAAAGTAGGAGTGAGCGTCGAGTAGATCTAACAAAAGTGGAAGGAGTGATTCTCAAGCACATCTGAAGAAAGTAGAAGGAGTGAGTGCCAAGCTTATCTGGCGAAAGACAAAGTAGTGAGTGCAGTGAAAATCTGATGAAAGCAGAAGTAGCTAGCGGAGAGAAGATTCGACGAAAGAAAAATTAATGAGTTCAGAGCAGATTTGGTGAAGACATAAGCAACAAGAAGATCAGTGAAGGAAATGCATATGAAGGACCTGTAAACTTGTAAGTATATTGGTGACTAAACAAATAGTTGTGGGGATTGGTGTCTTCAGTAGGTTGGTGCCTACAAACAATAGAGGGGATCGATGTCTCCAGTGGGTCAGTGCCTACAAATAGTAGAGGGGATTGATGTCTCCAATAGGTCAGTGCCTACAAAAAACAGAGGGGATCAGTGTGTCCAGTAGGACGGTGCCTACAAACAATAGTGGGGATTGGTGTCTCCAATAGGTTGATGCCTACAAACATTTGTAACCATATGTTGGTGCCTACAAATTTATAAAAAAAAGTTTTTATGGTTTTCTCCCAAAAGGGTTTACACATTAAATGTTGTGTCTTCTAGTTGTTACATTTATGTGATTGCTTCATTACGGTTTATGAATGTTAAAAAAAATTAGCCTTATACTGATTTACCCGCCCGCTCTCAGTATAATTGTGTGCTCAATAATATGATGTTCAAATCTACCTTAGTGTTACTTTAATTCATGTTTATTGGGAAATATTTAACAAGCTCATTGACTCTTCTCTTGGTTCCAGTAGCTAGTTGAACTAACCAAAACTTTTCATGCTTACATTTCTCTAATTAAATTTTTTCAACTAGATTTTCTTTCTCAAATCAAGCCATTGGTTGGTTATATTGTCAATAAACAATTGAACAATCATGTATCTTCGATTACATAAAAATTATCACCTCTTCGTTGCTAATGCAAGTTGAGTAGTATTCTCTCATCCTAGTCCTATATTTGGATATATCATATAATTGGCCACAGGCATGGATAATGGAAGCAACAATGTTGTAAAGTGAAGTAGCCAATGAAATACGAGATGGCTCTCTAGTGTTCCCATGATCAATAATTAAGGTTTTGAGTTTATCTAAAAATTGATTAATTTCTCTCTATAGCTCTTGCAAGCTGTTAGGTTTTGGATAAGAGTGTTGCTCCATAGTGGAAGAATAAACACTACATTTAAATGATGATAAAATGTTTTTAAAAATTAAGTAAATTTCTCTAATTTAACAAATATATAAATGAGATTTCAAATAAACTCTACTTGGAAATGATATTTTCTCTATAAAAAAAATGTAGAGTCTCAATGTGGCCAATATCACTCCTAAGTTTGTCCTAGATGAGATTGGGTCGAATTAACAATAAGAGACTAAGGGAGAAGGAATAGGAAGAAGGTTCCATGGGTTGGAGGAAAATGAGGAATGTATGGTTCTATTTTTTTTTTGTACAGAGGAAAGCACACGAATTTTTAAAGTATGCATGCTTTAGAAACACAAACACATTTTTAATGCACGTGTATTCTTTTTATTAAATTAAAATGACATGGGAATTTTTCTTCTGCTTGGCAATTGTCTCCATAAAGATGAAAAAAGATGAAGCTATTTAAATACGAGTACGTGTGCATTCCTTAAGTATGACATTTTTTTTTCAACGAAAAAAATACACTTTATATTCAAAAGGATATAAAAGTGTACAATGCAAAGGTGGCTGGTCTATCTCGAGAAAAAACAAGATGGTATGCCTATGACAAAAACAATCCAAGCTAATCAAAGATGGAACAAGACACAACTGGTCCAATGTCTATCCTAATGGTGGGCATCCTTCAAGGCTATGCCTCTCAAAGAAGGATCCTCAAGGATGGTCCCTCATTTCCATCTTCCCATCTAGTAAMGCTAATGAAACCCGRCGRCATATACAAAGCTTTTTTTGAGAGCCGGTCAGCCTCAATATTTTCTTCCCTGTAGATGTGAGATGAAGTGAGATGATGAATCTGTTTGGTCGCTTCACATGTTCTCTCCTTCCAGCTCGCCAGTTCCGCAACATGGAAATCAGCGCGCCCATTAAGCCAATCAATAATGAGCTTGGAGTCACCTAGCAGGTGGAGCTCATTAATGTGTAATCGGCTTGCCAGAATACATGACGCCCATGCTGCCAGGAGTTCAGCCTTTGTGTTAGATCCCGTCCCGCAGTTTAGTGTCCACCGGTATACAGTCTGAGAATTTATAGCTATCATTCCACCTGCCCCACATAATATGCCCGCCTGTTGCGCCGCTCCATCGAACCAGGCCACCACTTTGTTTTGAGGAACGTTGAGAATAGCTCTGCAAGGTTTTTTGGTCGAAATCTGCTTACTGCTCACGGCCATCTCAGCAAAGATAGCGTTGGCCACCCTGTGAGTGGAAGGTGTCTTGTCATCAAACAAAACCTCATTCATGTGCTTCCATATATGCCAGCAAATAAGCATAGGGAGATTTATCTGGTTCGTTGAGACGTGCATCCATTGCTGGAAACATTGAGAGATGTTGTCGCCCGTCCAGTTTGATATATGCAAGAAAAACGGTGTTAGTATATTCCATACGGCTCTGGTGAATGGGAAGACTATAAAAACGTGGACGGCTGACTCCTGATTTGATTTGCAGAGGCAGCAAAAGCTGGGCCCCGACCATCCACGCGTTTGTAAGTTCGGCCACAATAAAATTTTGTTCTCAAGTAAAAGCCAAATGAAAATCTTTTGCTTGATCGGGCAATCGCTCCTCCAGATCTGTCCGTGTTCACGCTCCCTTGTAGATGTCCAGCATTTGGTAGCTAATGCCATGTAAACATTTTTTGCGGTGAGGACGCCAGAACTGTCCCCACCCGTCCACATGAGCATATCGGCCCTGTTCTGTAGTCGGATACCTGAAAATCTGAGACTGTGCGAGTACCTATCCCATTCCATAGCCTGTTCAGCGACCAAACCAATATCCTCACTGCTGAGCCAGTGGTCGCTCAATAGACCCCCGCTACTGGAAGAAATAAACTGATATAGAAAGTAAAGATTTTTTTGGTGAAGAATCTTCAGCAGATCTGTGGATAGCATGGCATGATTGCCTAGGCCCAGCAAGCACTCCCTCCCAACTTCAATCAGATGACCATTTCCAGGAGCCCAAGTGAGCCAGTGTAGAATGATAGGTAGGGTTGATAAAAGATGTTTCCAGGTCTGTGAGCCAGCTGTGGGTCTCATGGTGGCTGATCTGAGCCAGAATAGTACCGGTAACTGTGGGAAATATTTTGCCTTGATCACCTTGCTCCAGATGCCAGGCTTCATAATGATGCGCCAGAGAGTGTTTTCCAAGAGCGCCCGGTTGAAGAATGGAAGATTCCTGAGGCCCCATCCGCCCATCTTCTTTGGTTTAGAAATGGTCTCCCAGTTACAAAGATGATATCCAGTTGTTCTACTGCCAGTCCAAAGAAAAGAGAAAATAAGCTGACGAATGGATCTAAGAATTGTAGCCGAGATTTTTGCAATCGCCATCCAATAGACCAGAATGCTTTCTAACACAGCTTTTATGAGAATGTATCTCCCTCCCAAGGTGAGAAGCTTATTACACCAATGATGGATTTTTCTGTCAACTTTATCAAGTAGCCAAAGCCAATTTTTATTTGTGTATCTGGTAGATTTGATGAAAAAACCAAGATAGGAGAAACCCTCCTGTAGGTCTGYTGCGTTGATACCAAACAGATCTTTTAAAWTTTTTAAGAAAGGTTCCTGAGTATTCAATGCAAGAAAGAGWGATTTTTGTAAATTGATCACTAGTCCAGAGGCTGCACAGAAAGTACTAATGATGGAGTGAATAAGGGACCATTCGGCAAGRCTGGCCTCYGTCAAGATTARCACATCATCGACGAAAARAATGTGTAGGATRTGTGTCAGACCTGAGAAGTTTACTCCAGAAAGTTTGCCCTCTGCTTGACTATGTTTGAGGAGGATGCTGAGCCCTTCAAGTATCAAGATAAAAAGTAATGGTGATAGGGGGCATCCTTGACGGAGCCCTCTCTCACATCGAAAAGATTTTGTGGGTTCCCCATTGATCAGTACAGCCAAGGTTGCCGAAGTAATACAACTTAGAATCCAATTTGTAGTGACTCGCCCAAAACCGCTCTGCAAGAGAATAAGGTGCAAAAAATTCCAATTTACACAATCAAAAGCCTTCTTGAGATCCAGTTTGAGCAGAATGGCTTGTTTTTTTCTGGAATTTAGGGTATGGATGCATTCCTGTGCTACACCTACAGCATCTAAAATCTGTCTGCCTTTCAGGAATCCGAGTTGCTCCTCCGAAAGTGCTTTGGAGAGAATAGGACGAATTCTATTTGCAATAATCTTTGATATAAGTTTGTAGCATAGGTTGCAGAGTGAAATGGGGCGGTAGTCTGTGAAGTGTTTAGGTAGATTGGATTTTGGTATCAAGACAATATAGGTTTTGTTTAGCTGTGGATTTATCACACCCCTTGTACGAGCATCCTCCATGGCATCCAGCAGATCCTGTCCCATAATGTCAAAGAAATGAAGGTATAGTTCAACCGACCATCCGTCGGGTCCCGGACTCTTCTCTCTTTTGAAACCCTTGAGAACTGTCAGAATTTCCTCCTTTGTACAGGGGGATTCTAGTGCTAGTGCCTCTTCTGTTGATACCATGTTAGGGAAGAGGTTTGCTAACCCTACCTGTGTGGTGAGATTTGGTGCATCATGGACCTGAAAAAAATCTTTAAAATGTTGTGCAGCAGCTTCCTTAATAGCTTCCTGTGTATGAAGTTTGGTGCCATCCTCCGCTTCAATGTCCCATATCTGTTTCTTTGATCTCCGAGCATTAGCAAAATTATGGAAGTAGCGGGTATTTTTGTCTCCACCCTCGAGCCAGATCATCCTGCTCTTTAAGCGCCACCTCTCCTCATCTTCACGCAAGAAAATAGAACGTGCCTTCTCCAGCTCACGGATTCTATTGTTGATATCCATTGATGCAAGATTATGTAATTGTAAACAAAGTAGAGCAGCCAACTCCTCTTCAATTTTATTTATGACTACTTGCTCCTCACGTTTTTTGTTTTTGAGCCATATAGTTGTATGCTTCTTTAAAATGGCTAATTTCCTAGCCAACATTTCTTGCGGATCACCAGGTACCGAGACAGAGCAGTCCGCCCGTGTCTTTCTGACCAATCTGTTAAAAGATATTTCCTTTAGCCATAACGAGTTTAGTTTGAAAGGATGGCCCGCCCCATAGAGGCCCTCGCCTATCTGAAAACATATGGCAGCGTGGTCCGAAAGATAAGGTAGATGGACCCAGGCACGAGAACAACGAGATGGTGAAATTATTTCTGCAGAGATAAGAAATCTGTCTAGTCGCTTAGCAATGCTATCCAGTCTAGGTCTTCCGTTCCGCCAGGTAGGTACGAGCTCTGCCGGTTCCAGGTCAATCAAATTGTTTTTGAAAAACAGTTGTTTGAAGAAGCTCATATGTGGATCCGTGTGAGCTTTTTGTCCCCAAGTCTCCAAAGGGCTGGTGGTTAGGTTAAGATCTCCTGCTAAGATAAGGTTACGAGCTGCCAAGAGTCCGAGAGAGTCCAAACGTTCCCAGAAAACCTTGCGGTCAATGCATGGACCGTATACATTGAGCAAGTTGAAAGAAGACTTTAGTTCAAAGCTATATCCAGTGAGAAGAATCCCTCCAGGGCTGAGCATCGGGCGAAGATTAAAGAGAGAAGGGTCCCACGCGGCCAGGAGACCACCTGAGGTGCCCACCGAGCTTGCCGCACAGGTCAACCAATTTGGCCTGAGTCTATAAATGAAATATCGGGAAGCAGATGCAATCACAAGTGTTTCTTGTAGAAAGATAATGGACGGATGTGTCAGGTCCAGAAGTCTTCGCATAGAGGCAAATTTCAGGGCGCCTCCAACCCCTCTTATGTTGAGGGACAGTAGGATCATGGATCACCTCTGGCTAGGGATTTTAATCCTCTAAGCGCCCCTGTATTTGTAGCCGGTGCAGAGTTCCCCGTAGCTTTCAATCCAGACTGTATTCTCTTACGAGCACTGCGGGTTTTCAAAGGTGATAGTTCAAGTCCAATACCTCTAGACCAATGTGGATCTGGATTTGTTGAAGTGGGAAGGTTTGAAGTGGATGGTTGGTCCAGTGAGGGAGTGTTTGATGTGGATGGTTGGTCCAATGAGGGTATAGTGGACTGAATAATAGTGTTTCCAAGATAGGTGTGGATGGGTATCGAGTCAAATGGTAGAGTGTGTGCTAAGGTAGCTGATGGGAGCATGGTATCAAGTTGGAATTCAGATTGGCTCGGTTCAGTATATCCAGGTAATGTATGAGGGGTTGGTGTTTCGTCAAATGATGTTGATGGGGAAACCGAAATCTGGGTAGATGGATCAAGTGAGAGGTGTGTAACCGGTACTGAAGGAGGGATGGGATCACATCCAGTTTGGTTAAGCCCATTTAAGGGAGGGAAGGATGTGTGGTCTGATAAAACCGAAACTGTGGCCCCAGAGATCTTTTAAGTTCTATCCATACAGTTGAGGTGTAAGGACATTGAAGGAAAAGATGGGATATTGATTCGTTGTTATGTTTACATAGATTTCCAACAAAAAAATGAATACTATGATAATTAACTATTTTATTAATATATATGATTTTTTAATATTTACTCTATGATATTCACTTTATAAGTTCATTGAATTGTGTTAATTTTTGTTATAATATTAAATTTAAATTTGTATATCATGATTATCATTTATTACTAAATCAATTTAAGATCAATATTCATTCTAAACATTTATATGAATGAAATATTGATGACCCTCTCACACTCTCCTTAAGTATGACATACATGTTCGTGAAAATAAAAATAAATGTACATTCTCATTATAATGAAAAGGGCAAGCAACTTCATACACAGATCTATATCAATTTTTTTTAATTGATATATAATAAATGAAGTTGTAGTACTTCTCTCTCACACATAGAGTCAATAGGTCTTATATTAACTTAATAATAAAGCAATAATAATATGGAATTGTAATTTTAAAATTACAAAGAAAACTAACATAATTCAATAAGCTTATGGAGAGAGTGTGAGAGGGTCATCAATATTTCATTCATATAAATGTTTAGAATGAATATTGATCTTAAATTGATTTAGTAATAAATGATAATCATGATATACAAATTTAAATTTAATATTACAACAAAAATTAACACAATTCAATGAACTTATAAAGTGAATATCATAGAGTAAATATTAAAAAATCATATATATTAATAAAATAGTTAATTATCATAGTATTCATTTTTTTGTTGGAAATCTATGTAAACATAACAACGAATCAATATCCCATCTTTTCCTTCAATGTCCTTACACCTCAACTGTATGGATAGAACTTAAAAGATCTCTGGGTTCACACTGTAATTGGGAAGGACACAACACCGAAAACACTTTAAAATCTTGGATAGAAAATCTAAACACGACTTATTTTAGATCCCTTCCATTAATTGTTGTGTGGGGCATTTGGATTGCCAAAATTTATTTTCTTTTTCAAAATGGAAATCCCTCTCCTACTCACACTGCAATTTCTATCCTGACAATCCTTGTAGCTTATCCCCAACAAAAGGACCATGCTCCAAGGAACATCTCCGAGATTCATATCCACAAGGACATTCATTGGGTTTTATTTGATGGTGCATTCCAAGGAAATCCTTCTATAGGAATGGGCGGGGGAGTCATTTTCCTTGCAGAGGATCACTCCAACTCTTTTACAACAAATTTGGGCCCAACAACCAATAATTATAGTGAATTCATGGCTCTAAAATTCCTCCTCTTTCTGGAAATGGAAAAAATATCTCTCAGATCAATGTATATGGGGATTCAAATCTTATCATTAGCTGCATGAATGGGGCAACATATCTACATAATTACACTCTACATCCACTCTATCAGGATATACAAAGGTCCATTTCATATTTCACTCATATTTCTTTCTCTCATGTGTATGAGAGTTAGAACAAGGAAGTTGGTTTGGAATTGGCTAGAGGCAAATATGAGGTCATTGAAAAGGCCATATATGGATCTTGTGAAGACGCCTCTTGTTGACAAACATGGTAAATAAAATCTATGTTAATTTTTTGGACAAAGTTGAATGCATTTTTCACCATTGGATAATATGTTTTTTGATGTACACTATTGGACTTTTGTACATGATTATGGTAAAAAAAATGACATGGTGGAATACTCATAGCAAGAATGTTTTATACATAAGAGAGACAAAAGACCTGGAAATTTTTCTAGTGGAATGTCATTTCTATCTATCTACGTAATTTTGTTACCTCAATAAAATTACTTACTTTTTTTTCGGAAAAAAAAATCAAGTTTTTTTCTATGTTTAAATAATAGTTAAATTAAATACTAAAAATATAATAACAAAATTAAATAACCTTTGCTAATACAATTTAAGACAACTCTATAACTAAATCCTATGACAACTCAATCACCAAAGCCCTTCGGTATGACAAATATCACTTCTAAGTATCCATATGTTTTAAACATGTGAATCACATGTATGCCAAATATCACTTCCAAGTATCCATAAGTTTTAAACATGTGAATCACATGTATGACAAATATCACTTCTCGAGATCCATATGTTTTCAAGATGGAGTAACCCAATAAACAATAAAATAACAAATAGACCCCTAACATTATGTTTATTTTTCACAAGGAATAAAATCATTATCAATTATCAAAATAAGTTTGATGAGTGATGATGTCTATTCTATCACTTTGTAAGAATCCTTTTGAATAGTTGGACTCAAATAAATCAAAAACTTTTGAATATACCTATTTGGAATGGAATTAATAAAGAAAGGTAATGCTTTAGTCACTAGAGGCTAGAAGACGAATTTCGAAAAAGTAATGCTCTAGTCACTAGTGGCTAGAAGAGTTCTCCTGGGTATTTTTTTATGCTTTTTCGGGTCTAGGGGACTAAATTTACGAAAAAGGACATTCTTTAGAGTTAATTTGTAATTGCATTTCATTATCCTGCTTGCAGTATTGAGCCTATTTTCGGTTCCCCTGAGTGTCCACATCCTGCATGCACCTCCTTACATTGAGCATAGGTATGTTCCACTGTTGGAACTAGTTTCTTACTCGTGACACTCATTTCATCCATTGTATCATAACATTCATTTTCCTATGAAAAGACAAAAAAATATGGGTGGGAAAAGAATATTATCTCATATTGGAAGCAACTATGTCGCCTTTGAACAAAGCACAAACTTTTGAGTCCACTTGTCATCCAAATTCTGGGTTTAGCATGACCTTAGGAAGTTGAGATCGTTACTTAGAGTTTAATCCTCCGACTGGCTACTCTTCTAGTCCTGTTGGGCACAGACCCAATTTTGGGAGAAAATCACGACGTCGAAGAAATACAGCTGGCAGGAAAAGCAGTACGTGGAAAGCAGACGTCCATGTAGGAGAAGAAACACATGTAAGGCAGATGCGCATGCAGGAAAAGAAGCACGTGCAAGACAGACACACATGCAAAAGAGGAAACATGTGATAAATGCATGCAAGAATACCTAGCCATGATATGGTTAGGGTTTAATGGATGGTAAGCCAAAAACATCTATAAGTAGGTACCTAGGAGGTTTAGGTCGGGGTTGTTGGTTTTTTTGGTCATCGTTACTATGTCGTTCGAAGAGAGAATAACTGTAAGTCCGATCGATGTTGTAAGTTGTTGAGTTGATGAGAGGGAATAAGGTAGATATTGAGGGTTAGATAAAAGGCTGAGGATCCTGGTGTGATCTAGTCCGCCTCATTGTAGATCTCGACCTGTTTGATGGAGAGTTGTAATGCACGCGACACTGTAGCTTTGGGAACACTATAATAAAAGAGTAGAGAAACCAAATATTTGTGGACTTAGCCCTGGAGGGGTGAACCATGGTAGATCATGTGTTATGTAATTGATTATTATGTATTTCCTGTGTTGTCAATGATTAGATGATTAGACAAATGCGTGAATGACTAGTTAGATATGCTATTTTACATGCATGAATAAGAATGACATGGTATTCAATATAAGATGAATATTAAAGTAACAAATGAAGATCATAGAGTTTAATCCCAGATACCCACTCTTTCCCAGGATGCAATCACTTGAGCATTGCAGCCACCAATAGAACCATCTCGGGTTAGACTGCGCAGTGCACTCTGTGTACTGTGCTGCCTTCCGGTTTACCAGGGGGGTCGATAGTTTTAAAGGGGTTTTGTTGGAAACCAAGTAGACTTGAACCTGGGTCAGCCCAAGAATGGTAATAAGAGAGAAGTAAACCAACAAATGGTTTTGTTGTCGATTGGAACAAAATGAGATTGAGTGAATGAGATATGTTGAAGAATCGTGACAAGAATGTCAGATCTGGTGAGGAAACGTTAAAAATAATGAGATTATAAAATGGGATGTTTAGACCATGGAACCCAACGAAGGTAGAGATTGAAATCTCGTTGAAAACAAAGGAGATGGAATTTGCGTATAAAGATAACAGAAACCCGAAGTTAACACCGCGCAAATATTTGGACAAGTACATATTTAGCGACTTGCATGAAGTATTTTTCTGTGATTTCCCGCATGTGTTGAAGGAGTGGATATTGAGGTTTAAATACAACCACCCTACAAATCAGATCAGACAACTAGAGGGGAATTATGTGGAGATTACCCAGTTACAACAAGTTGACAATAAATTTACACGTGCAATAGATTTCTGGTTAGACAACATTGTTGCAGGATTTATCACATAATTTGCAATAGATACTACGAAATCATACAACGCAGCAGAGAAAGAGTTACTTAAGGCACCTAGAGGTAGGTATATCATATCACTGTATACTTCCATCAAGATGTTACTGTATAACAAAGGTGTGTTGACAATGGCATCATAAAACTAAACTTCCTTGCGTGCATGGGGGAAGGGGGGAAGCACTGACAAGAGACAGAGAGATGGAGGAAGAGATGGATAAATTAAATAAGGAGGAGGCCTTGGATCCAATCATGATGGAGGAAGACCATATCAATCAAATCATGGAAACAACTGGAAGAACGTGCAGTGGAGCACCCTACCAATACAAGATGAACAATAAGAAGAGAGCCATAACAACGTGGGAAGGCTTGGCAAGTGATGAAGAAGAGGTAGAGGAAGACAAGAGGTCCAAGGGCAGGAACCGAAGGCATAACTCCTATCCATATCAATGTTAGTGTAGAACCCATAAACCCATGTGTGACCAATACACCCTAGAGAACACCGTCGTTTAGACAACCAAATTTCAGTGGAAGAAACGCAACAGGAAGTACATCTACACAAGGAACAACAACTAGGGGAGCCAGTTCAAGAAGCATTGGTCAAGGATCTACACCGCGATGAGGTAGTAGTTCATAATTCATGATGGCATGACATGATCCCACCATCAGGTTACTCGAATTCAAGGGAGAGGCATCAAAGGACCCTGAGAAGCACTTGTTCACCTGTGAAAATATATGGGAAGTAAATAATATCACATATGAGGATACAAAACTTACGTATTTGGCTATCACACTAAGAGACAATGCACTGGATTGGTACATGAGCCTAGCTGCAAACAGTCCACCAGGAACAACTAGAATGATTGTGGATATCAAGAAGCTGCTGATAAATGAATTCCAGAAGCCTATCTCAGAGGATCAATACATGAATGAGATGATAGAGATTAGACAGAAACCAGGAGAATCTGTGTGGGAGATTGACTAGAGATTCAAACGATTGAAGGGAAAGCTGAAGTATGTCATGACAGATATGCAACATAAACATCTATCTGTGAATTCCCTGCTACCATGCATGAAATACCCTTCGAGACAACCAAAGTTTCAAACTCAGGTAGAGGCTCTACATGCAACCTTACAACTAGAATAGAACAAATACCAGAAGACAGATCCAATAGTAGAGGAGTTGAAGGAGGATCTGAAGAATTTAACATTTCAACTGAACCATAATATGGGTAAGGAAAAAAGATAAGTTGTTTTATGTACCACATGTAGGACATAAGGACACCACAAAAATGAATGCCCAACATTCACACAGTACATGGAAACAAGAATGCCAAACCGTTTTCTGACAAGAGGAATATGGTGTGAGATCTGTAAGACACAGGGGCATGATCCATATCATTGTCCAATAATGCAGAAATACCCGATAGTTCCTAAGAGTTCATATTGAAACTTTTTCAAGTTAGTGGACCATGATGACAAAGATTGCAGGAAAATGGAGCTGATGAGGGAAATAACATCAGAAACCTATAGGGTGCAGGCAGAAATGATGATAGGGCAAGCTGCACCACATTTTAACCAAGTACCAGTCCCATATAATACTACGCATCCACAATACAATACCACGCAGCCATAGTATAATCCCATGTAGTATAATTAGGTGCCTCAGTACAATGCACCACGAGGAGATCGATATGGCTATAGAGGTGGAGGACAAGGTAGAGGAGGCTTTGGAAGAGGTAGAGGACCGGTGGTGTGCCATAACTTTCAACAACTGTGACACTATGCAAGAGAATGTCCACTTCCACCTATGACATGTATGTATTGTTGTGCATCAGATCATGACAAAAAATATTGTCCAACACTATTGGGGAAGATCCAGGAAAAGAGGAATCAAAACAATCAAAATGTTCAATGTATTTCTGCAGAAGGATTGGATGATGGAAGAATATCAACATAGTTACATGTAGAGGAGCTAAAACAGGAGATGATGCAGTAAGACAAGATCCAACACAACACCAATGGTTGAATAAAAATGCCGAACCACAGAAGCAATTTGATGCATAGAATTAAAATGAGCTATTCAAGCAATTCATATAAGAATTATTGAAGCCAGACATTCCATCTACATCAATTGCGCAACATACTCAGGGAGTACCAACGTACAAGATTTCTTCATCGCTGGATCACACTAATGAAGCACAACCATTAGGACAAATAAGTACCATAAATGATTTTCTGCAATCCTGTGTTAAACTACTAAATGATCCATCATCTATTACAGTGTTACAAAATATGTTAGAAAGATGTAACATAGTTGTAGAGGGAAATCTAGAGCAGAAAAAAATAAATCACTTGCATACAAGGAGGAGGACAAGTAGAGAGTTCAGACTGAATGCCAACATTGGATATTTCAACATGGGGGATATTATACAAGATTTAGGCTCCAAAGTAAATGTGTTACCCAAGAAGACATGTCAATGTACAGGAGAGCCTACATTAGGCTATTCACCTGTCCAGCTAAAATTAGCAAATCAACACAGGGTTCTGCCAATTGGAAGGCTAAAGGGCGTGACAATAGATCTGGATGGAGTGAGCATTAAAGCCAATTTTGAAGTGATATAAATAATGGATGGGACAAAACCTTACCCAACATTGCTTGGATTGGATTGGGCGTTTGAAAACTAGGCCATAATCAATTTGAAGGCAAAGAAGATGACATTTGATTCAGGATAATACATATTTTTTGCGCCATTAGACCCATCAGAAGGATAAAGGTTTGTAGAACCCACTTGATTAGACCTGGAGGAAATCAACAAGTTATACATAACCACCACGCGAGAAGAAGATTATGTGAATCCAACTGCAGATGGAGTACTTAGCTGGAGAAGCATCACATCATGCACTTCAGACTCAGATATAGGGTTGGAGAATTGAAAACATAGATTACATGAAGTGTCTACAAGAAGGTGTGAAAGAATAGACCATACAGTAAGATGGGTAGGTATAGATATAAGAGAACCTCTCAGTTTTCATGGGGTGAATGACTTAGAAGAATTCCTAACAAGATATGAAGATGAAGTGTTAGAAAATAAGAGGCTCTTAGCCTTGGACATAACACTCAAGGAAACACCTGCAAGATGGTGGGGTGTGCACAAAGAGAAATTCAAGGAATGGTACCAATGTAAGTGGTTATTGCACATTAGATTTGGCACAGAACAATGAAGCAATGAACTGCAAAGATATGATGGAAAATGGACAATAGTAAAACACTTAGAGAAGTGCATAACACTATGGAAAATGGCACCACTAGAAGAATGGCATCATCAATTCATTCACACATTGGGAGGAATTCTAGCAAACTGGTATGTAGACCAGGAATTGCGCAGAGGAACTGCAGAATGGACAACACTACAGAATAATTTTGTAGTAATTTTCTCATTTGAACATGAGAACCCCAACATGGATTTATCCCTCAAGAAGACAAGAGGGGTAATATTCATCCAAGAACCAGAAGTAGAACTCATAACATAATGCCAACAACAGAATAGGAAGACAATGAAATAATTATTGTCATGTTATCATGTGCAGGAAGAAGCACCAGATGAATATGACCCACACAACATTCAAATTACAAAAATTGAAGGAGAAAGAGAGGTGGAAGGCCCATCTCTTGAATCATAAGTATTTGTTGCGCCAATCAAGGTGAAGAAAGTAAATACCGGGATAGATAATAATCCCAAAATGGCCAACATTGGAGACTACTGGGATGAACAAACACTAGAAAGAATAACATAGTTGTTGCGCGAGTACAGTGACCTATTCCCAAATTTTTTTATAGAGATGAAAGGAATAGAGAGAGAGCTAGGAGATATGAAGATACCTCTCAAACTTGAGGCTATATCTATCACAAATCCAATATATAATAAGAAGGTAAAAGCAGAAATTGACAGAATGTTGGAAGTTGGAATCATAGAACCAATAGAAGAATCAGAATGGATAAGACCTATGGTAGTGCAGGAAAAGAAACAAGGAGGGATAAGGATATGTGTCGATCCGAGTAATTTGAATGATGCTTTCCTACATGACCCTTTTCCCACCCCTTTCACAGATGAGGTATTAGATAATGTGGGAGGCCAAGAAGCATAGTCCTTCATAGATGGATTATCAGGCTACCATCAGATCAAGATAGCTCCAGAAGACAGGTACAAGACCACTTTTGCCACAAAATGGGGATCCTACCAGTACAAAATCATGCCTTTTGGAATGAATAATTGATCTTGGTGGATATCGGTGGCCACCCACCTTTTCCAACTGGCTCAAAACAATTTTCTGGCAATTTTGGCAATTTACTATTTTTAGTAGTTTTAACTTCCGGGGCCATTTTGAGGGCCTAAATGAACATTTTTCGAGATCGAGCTTCTCAATAATATCCAAAGGAAATATTGATCCCCCACAATGAATCTCCTCGATGATACCTTTCCAACGGGCTATCACACGCCTAAAATGAAGATCATATGCAAAAGTTATGACCCCAGGAAGTTGATGTACTAACTTACCCAAACAGGGCCCACATGACTTTTGGCGTTTCATATCCTAGGGTTAGGTTTTTGGATGTCTAGGGTTTTGGAATTCCTATTTATTTTAAAAATTCCTTCAGAGCCTCATTGTAATCATCTTCTTGCGAATGCGAGTAGCCATCACATCTCTTCTCAGAGATAAGCTGCCACCATTCTAGTGAGTCTTTCACTTTGTATTTTTACAGTCTCTGTACATTCATCTCATTAATAGAAATCATGTATTACTGTATATCTGTGTTTATGGTTGCATCTCTGATACATTTTTTTTTTATATTATTGGATATCCGTGATATCTCTGCGCATTTATTTATTATATCTCCGCTCTCATTTCGTGCCGAAAATAATCTGGATCAGTGGTATCAAAGCAGGTTATTCTTGATCATTTTTTTAGTGCATGTCCCCGAAGAGGTCCGAGTATAGCAAGTTGGGTCTCGATATTTTCTCTCTTGAGGACAATCGCTCTTGCACACCCAAGAAACCCTCAATGGCGGAAGAAAAGAAAAATGGCGTTGCTTGAGAAAGCTCTCACGCGACAGAGGAATGAAATGATGGAGATTTTTTCCCACATCCTTCAACGCCTTCCTATAGCATCAGGCTCATCTTCATCAAGAGGCCACTTTGGAGGCACCTCGCCTTTTAAGGTACAAGTCAATTTTGATATTCCTATATTTGAAGGTCAGATAGATGCAAATGCCCTAGATAAATGGTTAATTCTATTAGAAGGTTATTTCTCTGTTCACAATTTTTTCGATAGAGAAAAGATCATCTTCAGGCTCGTTGAGGCTCTCCCCCATGTCAAACATTGGTGGGAAACTTACTGGGAGAAAATTTCCACAGAGGAGTCTGGAATATATGGGGCCGAGCCCACTTGGGATTTTTTTGCGGATGTGGTAAATGAACAATATTACCTTGTTGGCAACTATGAGGACCAATACATGATATGGACCACACTACGACAAGAGAGGGGCCAAGTAGTTCCAGATTTCACCAATACCTTCCATACCTTGTGCACCAACATGGGTATCAAAGAATCCAAACAACATTTGGTTTTGAAATACCGTGGGGCTCTACACAGATACATCCAAACTAAAATGGATTTTCTGGACATCTCATCACTCGATGTTGCTTATCGATATGTTGTTAAAATCAAGCAGAAATTTAACCACCAGAACAAACGAAGTTCAGGTTTGCAAATCCACAACAACCAAAGTATGACAAAGACGACCCTAACAAACAGTCTCCTGAAAACCAGTCCAACCCACAAGAAAAGAAGGGTCACGGGAAGACAAAGAAGGACACTGGAAAATGGTGTGATTTCCACAAAATCCCCTGGCACAACATCGATGAATGTCGCTCAAAACAATCATTGGTGGTTGAGATCAAAGACAAGGAGCCGAACCCTGAATCATAATCTAATTCTGAAAATAATGGGAAAAGATAGATCATCGACTCAGACCCCACTGCTATTGTCGCGAATGCAACGATTCAACCAAAAGAACCAACAGATCCTGAAGAGGGAGAGCACCTTTTTCATTCACATATGTGGGTGAAGGGGACCCCGCTGCATTTTATTGTTGATAGCGGAAGCCAAAAGAACCACATCTCAGCAGAGGTCGTCAAACAATTGGGATTGTTGACAACACCACACCCGCAACCATACAACATCGGGTGCCTTCGCCAAGGAAGAGATCTTCGTGTCAGCCAACATTGTTGATTGTCATACGACATCCAACCCTTCGAGGATGAGGTATTATGTGATGTTTTCCCACTGGCTGTCTGTGATGTTCTCTTGGGCCAACCATATATGTGGAGGCGCCATGCTATTGATGAGTCTCGACCCCGTAGTGTCATTGTTACTTTGAGGGGTCATCTCTACAGAATACTAGACATAGTTCCAAATATTGTCCCACCTAAACAATGTCGCAAGGTAGTATCTCATACTACAAAATTCAGCTTCTTCACAATCTGTTCAAAGGGTGAACAAAAGGATACTGCAACCACTACAGCCTCAGCCCAAACACCTTCTATCCAACAGAAGTAGGTCGAAAAGATTGCAGTAAAGTGTAAAGTTTCATTATGCATACATGCACCTCATGTAGCTAGACTGTTTAAAAAGGTCCAACCCTTCCAACCACATGTTCGTGACAACCTTCAACAAGCTAAGCAGCGCAAGTTCCCCAACAAGGCAAGCAACTCATCAAGATGTAGATTCAACAAACGCTTTTTCCCTCTCCCCCGGGGACTCAATGCAATGGACACCATTGCTTCATAAGGAGGGAGGATTGATCTAGGTGGATATTGGTGGCCACCCACCTTTTCCAACTGGCTCAAAACAGTTTTCTGGCAATTTTGGTAATTTACTATTTTTAACAGTTTTAACTTCTGGGGCCATTTTGAGGGCTTAAATGAAGGTTTTTCGAGATCAAGATTTTCAACGATTTCCAAAGGCATCGTTGAGCCCCAAAAATGAATCTCCTCGACGATACCTTTCTAGCGGGCTATCACACGCCTAAAACAAAGATCGTATGCAAACATTACGACCCCGGGAAGTTGATGTACTAACTTACCCAAATAGGGCCCACATGAATTTTGGCGTTTCATCTCCTAGGGTTAGGTTTTTGGATGTATAGGGTTTTTGGCATTCTTGTTTATTGTAAAAAGGACTTCAGAGCCTCATTGTAATCATCTTCTTGCGAATGCGCGTAGCCGTCACATCTCTTCTCAGAGATAAGTTGCCACCATTCTAGCGAGTCTTTCACTCTGTATTTTTACAGTCTTTGTGCATTCATTTCATTAATAGAAATCGTGTATTATTGTATCTCTGTGTTTATGGTTGCATCTATGATACATTTTTGTTATATTATTGGATATCTTCGATATCTCTGTGCATTTCTTTATTATATCTCCGCTCTCATTTCGTGCCGAAAATAATCTGGATCAAGAATGCACCAACAATATTCTCAAGAGTAGTCATAACTGCCTTCAAAGAATTCATCCATCAGTTTTTAGAAGTATATCTTGATTATTGGATAGTCTACGGTCTGTTGAATTATCATGTATAGGTGTTAAGGCTGATGTTGGAAAGATGTAGGTAATGTCAGATATCATTGAATATCAAGAAGTGCATCTTTGGGACACCTTTTGGAATACTATTGGGACATATAGTTTGTAAACAAGGGCTATTAGTCGATCCTGCAAAGGTTGCAATCATTTTTAACTTACCACCACCCAAATCAGTACGTTAGTTGAGAGAAACACTAGGACACACAGGCTACTATAGAAAATTCATAAAATGACATGCGTAGATCATCGCGACGATGGAGAAACTATTGAAGAAAGATAGTAAATTCTAGTGGAATGAGGACTATGAACGAGGTTTGGACACTTTAAAAGAGAATATGGTCACAACACATATACTAGTATTCCCCGATTGGGAAAAATACATTTCATGTGCATGTAGATGCATCAACCATATCACTTGGATCTATTCTGGTGCAGCTAGGAACATGAGAGTTAGACCATCCCATAGCATTTGCAAGCATAAAATTGTCAGAGTCAGAGCAGAACTACAATACTACAGAGAGAGAAGGCCTAGCAATGGTATATGCACTGCAAAAATTTAGACACTATCTACTTGAGAAACACTTTAAAATGTTCACAGATCATTCTTCCCTCAAGTACCTAGTCAATAAGCCAGTGTTGGGGGGGAGAATTTGTATATGGTTACTCTTGTTTCAGGAATTTGACTTTGAAGTGATAGTCAAACTAGGGAATTTGAATGTAAGATCTGATCACCTGTCAAGGATCACCAATGGAGAGGAACCTACAAATTTAGAGGACAAATTCCTTGATGCACAATTATTTTTAGTCCAAGTAGCTGATGAATATTTTTCTGACATCATTGAATGCTTTAGTACAGGGACTATGCCACAAGAATTCAACATTGCGCAGAAGAAAAATATGGTAGTCAGAGCTACAAACTATCAATTGATTGTAGGACACTTATACAATATGGGCGCAGACAACATCTTGAGAAGATGTGTACTAGAACATGAGAGGCCTAGGATTTTAGCATAGGCTCATGAGGGAATAGTCGGAGGACATTATGTAGGAAATCTACCATTCAAGACTATGGTGGCCGACCATTCACAGAGATGCAAAGGACTACTGCCAGAGATGTGATGTATGTTAGAGGGTTGGAAAACCTAATAGATGGGATGACATGCCCCTAAGACCACAAGTAACCTTGCGAGTATTAGAAAAATGGGAAATAGACTTTGTGGGACTAATTAACCCACCAGAAAAAAGGTCAGGAGCAAGGTATATCATTACTACGACATAATACTTAACGATATGGGTAGAGACAACACCGGTAAAATATTGTAGCACAGAGACAACGTCACACTTCTTGTTCAAGCAAGTGATCACTAGATTTGGATGCCCAAGGATTTTGATGAGTGACCAAGGCACTTACTTCATCAATAGTATTATAAAGGCGACGACTGAAGAGTTTGAAGTCTATCATCAAAAGAGTACACCTTATCACCCTCAAGAAAATGGGACAGTGGAATCCTTTAATAATATCCTAGAGAAGGCTTTGACAAAGATATGCAATGTCAACAAGGATGATTGGGATTTGAAGATACCGACAATATTATGGGGATATATGACTACATGAAAAAAGTTGACATGACAACCACCATTCAGGTTGGTGTACAGACAAGAAGCAGTGGTGCCATTATAATATTTGGTACCTAGTTTGCGCGTAGTAGCAATAACCAACATGACAGAACGAGGTGTAGTAAAAGAAAGGCTAAGTTAGCTGATGGAGATGGAAGAAAATAGGATTCTAGCAGGATTTCACCAAGAAGTACAGAAAGCAAGTGACAAAGCTTGGCATGATAGACATATTAAAAGGAAGAATTTCAAGGAGGGAGACGTAGTCTTGGTGTATGACAGTAAATTTCTTCAACATCTAGGAAAATTCAGAATGCACTGGTTGGGACCATATAAAGTGAAGACTATCACTATCACAGAGGGGGGAGATGTACAATTGAAAGATTTAGGAGGTACAGAATTGAGAGGAACGATCAATGGGAATCGACTAAAAATTTATAGGGACAGTCAACCTCCTAGTACTTAGAAATTTACTGTGCAGTAAGAAGATATGTATATAGTGTATTATAGTAGAAGTAAGGGAGAGAACGAGAAAAACAAACAAAAAGAAGAAAAAGAAGAAAATCCATAAAAAGTAAAAAGGGGATAAAAATAAAAACATATCGGTGCACACGAAGGGTCTTGACAGAATAGAACTGGTAGAACATAACAATGCGTTGTAAGAAAACTAGGGTTCGGAAACACTGCGCACAGAAGAGCAGTTAACGAGTATAAAGGTACAATGCACATGAAATACAGTAGAAAATGAAATAGTGACAATTATCAATGCGACACAACTGTCAATTCTCCGTCCCACTATAAAGTCGAAAAAAGGGGGGAAGTGATCCATTGTGTTATTTTCCAAGGAGAAGAACACAAAACCGAGTGGAAGAGCGATAGAGTGTGAAATTTCACTACCATCCATCGATTGGGAAGCCTATAGCTCAGATTTCCTCGTCATGTCACCACCGAGGGTTGGAGCACCAAGAAGAACTGTGTGAAACACACTGAGTAGCACTCGGGTTCCACAAACTGAAACAAACAAGATGCCCATAGTGGTGGATGTGGAAGAAATCCACACATCGAAGTACGAGCAGACCACATTTCATGTGGAAGAGGAGCAGGAACCTGCATAGGAGCCCGAGCAGCCGAAAGAGGATGTTGAACAGATACAATCTGACGCGTCTAGGGGAAAAGGATTGCAACAAGAAGAACCAACCATGGGTTCCATGCATCAGGGCCTAGATCTGGAAACAGAGTGGGAAATAGAGCAATAATATGTACCAGAGGGTGGGGTATCATCCACACAAGGGAAAAAGAAGGTGAGAGCATAAAGCAGTGCGCAGGGTGTACAACACACATAGAAAAAACTAGGTATAGTGATGCCGAAAATTCCTAAGGGAGTGAAGACCGAAGATAAAATGGTAGGAGGAGTCAATATCCTTCAATACTTTCACCATGATGTCTCAGATGCCAAGTTCCCATATTTGGTAGCACAAAGCTACCTGGAGAGTAGGGGAGAAGGCCCATCAGGCACACCACTGTTGGAGCCTGCGTAGTGGATCATGGGATTGTACAACACCATTATCATGAACTTATTATAAATACCTCACTTCGAGCGCGAGAAACACATAAACGAATGTGTCAAACAATTGTTAGCAAGGGTGCACAGCCGCATATTGTGGATGGATAGGCTAGTGCCTATCATGGTCGCCCTCATCGCAGAAATTACAGGGCTACCCTGTGATGGGGAGAAGCTAGAACAATACCTAGAAGACAAAACTAAGGCAGAAGCCATCTCAGATGAGATCAAAGCAAAGTATGGTGCAGAGAGGGGTAACAAAGGTATCAATATCAATGATCATGTGACATGATTTTCAACAAGATTGCTCAGTTGCAAATTAATGTGCAAGTGTTGTAAAGAAAAAGTTCCCGCAAGGATAGTAGCAGTCGCGACGCAATGCACAAAGGGGAGCTCGATGAGTTGGGCCCCTTATCTACTGAACTTGTTCCTTGAAGATTGCAAGGATGTTAAATACTGGGGCTTTGATTTCCACTGCTCATGGTTACTAATCCTCATTGCACTTATGGGGTGGCAGGAACCTGCATACATAATGTTTCTACCAAGGAAAGGAAAATGTGGCGCAATGCGCTACACGTCGCTATGAAGAACAACAGATCCCAAGGTAAATAAATTCAACAACGAAATGTTCACTCAGTACTTAGCAGAGGTCCATAATATCTTGTAGGATACATTGAGGATCTCCCTAGAAACTGTCCAGGAGTTTGGACAGATAGCGAATTTCCAGGCATCACGCCATAACATGTGGTTGTAGGAGAAGAAGGATACAACCAAGAAGTGGTTGTAGCTGAAGTATTGCATGATGATGCAGGACATCCACATGGAGGTCCAAGAGTGGCCCGAGGAGTGGAAAGTGCCAGAGATTCCAAGAGAAACGCCAACAGTACAAATCTAGACGCAGGGTAGCATAGTCCCTGCGCAAGACATAGGTAGGAATGGTGCTATCTAGAAAAAGAAGAAAACAATAGGTACAATGGGGGAAAGTAGCCCAATTAAAAATAAAAGTAGGACACAAAATAAGTCACTACATGTTCCTACACAGGGTCCACTGAAAACATAGCAGGTACCAAGAGGACCGACAAGAGAGGTGAGTGCAGAAGAAGTGCAGACGAAGGCACAAGAGGTAGCCATGGAAGAAGAAGTTGGGTAGGATACATGCATGGATACATAGATGCCAGAGGTAGTTGAGCCATCAGATGCCCAAAAATTTGATTGGTCCCTTCTGCATCACAAAGTTTCAATATCAACTCTATAATGTGGGAGTCGTCCATATGTCTCATGCTCTTGTTCAAAGGATGTCTATAATCTGGTGTCGGCCATTTCTCAGAACTTTTGACTTTGCATGTCAGCCATACCCTTAGTGTTTCTTAGAGTTACAAGAAGTTGTATGCCTACCGTGCACCTTGATCCTACTTTCATTATGGGTAGGTAACCTTGAACCCAACAATCAACATCTCCTCATTGGTCGCTGACTGGGGGGTTTCCCTTGTGCTCGTTGGAAAGAAATCTATTCACACGTTGGGATTCATGTAGTATCTTGGATGCCATTAGCCTTATTGGTGTTTTCCTCACCTTTGTCGTTAATTTTCCTTATTGGTTGTTATTTATAGGGTCTTTTTCGTGCACTAATTTCATTTGGTGCATGCGAAAGACGCATAGGGTCGTTGGTTGGTGAACATCCTCTTCATATGAGTTCCTCCAAATCATCAAGCTATTGCTTTGTACCTCATGATGATTGATGAAAGATGCCTTAATTCTCTCCTTTTAGTGGGTCTCCTTCCATCGAATTCAAATCATCTATTCTAGAAAAGAGGCCTAGAGTCCTATGAGTACCTAGAGGCTTGCAGTCATCACTGGTAAGTTCTCTCACCATCGATAGTTGGCAATACATCAATGTCTCCTGATCAATGGATTCTTCAAGTGTTTGACCTCAACACCTTTATTCACACTTGTAAGAATGTACTCGATTCCTTGATACCTACTTTCATTATCGGTAGGTTGCCTCATGTTTGTTAATGATATACCTTAATGATCGGTAATCAAACAAAGTCTCATTGTGTTCGACCTCAACTCCTCTATTCACATTATGTAGACTTGCACCTTTGGCGAATCATGTAGAAGACTTGAAGACATTGGTTTATAGTAGCAACTTTCTTGAGTTGTTGCCATCATTCATTGGACCAGTACCTATATGACTTCAATGATCATGGGAGATCATATTGTACTCCATTGTATATAGATATCTTCATATTGATTTTGAGACTAGTTTTCACTGGGCCTTGTTCATGACTATGACAACCTATGACATGTATCTACTTTGTACTTCCTATTCATGGTCATGAACAATTGTTTGGTATATTTCCACATGGATCTGCAGTGTAATTTGTTGGCACAGGGGCAGACCCATGGTTCAATGCTACAACAATGCACCAACAAAACCCTAACTATAGGCCCTTTCGGAAACACCTGCAAAGCAGATGAAGTCTCACCCGAGGTAGAGGCAGGGGTGGTTGCAAGACTCAGGTGTCTACAACCTTAGTTGGGACACAAATCTGTGATTATAACACTTAGAAATCACCTAGCATAGATTATTCATCAATATTCAACCCTTATGATACTTCACAGATATCATAGAGCATCGCAATATGTACTTAGATCTAAGATAATTCAGCACTTAGCCATAACAAGATAGGTTAGATTCGGCAGATCAAGAACTAAGCATATTACATACTAGATCTAACATTCATTCATATCTCATAAGAACAAAGCATAAATAGATCTATCTAAACACATTAAAGCACTTAGCAAAGGAAGAGACAAACACGTCAGGTTGAGGCATAGAGCACAACTGATGCAGGAGCATAGGCTCAGGGAAAATGAGTTCATTCATGACTTGACCAAGGTCAAGTAAATCAGAGAAGACCTAGAGTCTCACATAAATGTAA
>SNQJ01S0066232.1:90349-104987 GCA_010110895.2 Picea sitchensis
GCCTTTGGTCATATTTGAAATTCATGTGGTGTTAAAAATGTGAATGAAAAGTTCTTTCCGCTGGGGCTTAAGTAGAGTTGGGTGTAAACAAAAACAAAAAGTGTTTAATCCGCTAATGAAAGAAGAGATCTGCCAAAAGGAACTGAACTTCCAAATGAAGTGATAGATAACTAAGTTTAGTTCTGTCAAAGAATGATGAAGACCATATGCAAGAAGGATTCCAGTACAGTAAATGGCGGAATCGAGGATCTGCTTCGACATAGCAAGGTGAGCCTGCATTAACAACACACAAATTTATCATGGTTCACCCCCACCTTGGAGCTACGTCCATGAAATATTCTTATTTATTAGCTTCAGTTAATCAGGTTACAACATAGAGCCATCCAAATCCCTCTTCGCATAGGACATAAGATCTGCACAGCTCGCTAGATCCTTCTTCCTTTCATTGTAGCACAAAGCCTTCTATAATCTCTATAATAACTTGCACTTAGCTCTGTAACCCTTCTACAGTCATGCACAGAGCACTACTAGCACTTAGATAACATCACATAGATAGGCTACCATCCCTTTACTTAATTCACCTAGACATCTATTTATACATTACAAAAGTGGGCCTAAGCGTGGATAAACCCACGAGCCGATATCCCTTTCCCATTACATTAACCCAAAAACCCAAAAAGAACCCAAAAAGGGGTCTAGCTTCCATGATTTTCGCTTCGCGTTGCGATCCATCTTTGACAAGTTGTCAAAGTCCCAAAAAGAGGTCAAATATGACTAAGTGTTCCTCAAAACTTGGTCAGGGCCAACAGCCCCCCAACACTCACATGTGACTCGTCCCGAGTCACTCAGGTCTGGGTAACTTTGCCTCAAAGGTCTTGATCTTGGTTCGAGCTGCTTCGACTTTTCTCTGTGCTACTGCTTCTTGCTCAACGGATTCCTAAATAACCACTTCGCTGATAGGTCCTTCCAGTTGTTGCTTGACTGTAACAACTACTTGTTCTAGTAATGTTCCTTGGCCTTCAATTTCTTCAAACAATAGGTAGGCCACCTCCTGGCTCGATTGGATTTTCTGGGTGACTTACATCACTCTGTTCTGTGGGGTAAGAACAAGTTGTTGGGTAGTGTGCTATTCTTGGGATATCTTCATCCTCTCTATGGGTGACAGGAGCTTGAGCTGCGCCTATACTGTATCTGCGAGCTGCTTTGCTTCTTGGAGTTGGGACTCCAGTTTCTTCAACTCTGGGTCTTCAGATAGTTGTTCATATATCTGCGCGCTTTTGCTACTTAGTTGTTTACATTCTGGAACAAGTTTTTTAATCCTCTCGACTGCACTCTGAGAATTCAATTCTCATTGGTCGCGCACTTCTTGTGGAGTCTCTGGTATGGTCTGAAACTCTAATTCCATGACCCTTTATTGAAGTTGTTGAATAACTTCAGCCAGCTTCATCACTTGGTGCTCGATGGGCTCTTCAGCCTTATGCTCTAAGCCGGTCACAGAGCGAAATAATCTGTTGACTGCTTCTTCAATTCCTATCTGCTTTGCGAGCAGTTTCTCTTTCTCTTTTTGGATCTTCGCTCTGTCTTCTTCAAATTTTGCTTGGAGAGCATTCTTCTCTTGTTGTGCGGCTTGGCGTTCTTCAATAATTTCCTCCTATGATTTATTTAGGGCCTGGGTGGCCTGTGCTTTTTTCCCTGAGCATGTCAAAGGTGTACTTCGACTGTATCCGCAATCTTGCAGAGATGAATTGATTCATCTCCCACTTATGTTGTTCTTTTTGGAAGAGGTGCAATAGATATTGCTCGGCTAGACTGGAGTGCTTGCTATACTCCTTGGAGCGCGATCTCAATTTGGCTATACATTTGTTCCTGCTTCACCTTCTGCTTCTCTATGATTTCCTTTGAAGCATCATTGACCGCTGCAACAATGAAATAAAAGTCATCCAACGTGAGGGAAATTCACATCTTGGTTACAGGGGTTCTCAATTTCTTTCTGGAGGAATATTTCAGAGGTGAGACCTTCCTTTTATTCAATGAGTCTTCTTTGTCCCTAGGCAGTGGTACTTCGACTTTCTGTTGTTCAGTTTATGTACCTTCTTCGTCATCACCTTCTTCATCTAGTGTAATTTAAGCCATCCTTATAGATAGGTTGTCAACATCCTGGACTTCTTCAGTTTTCTTCGTCGTCTTTTCTTTCTTTGTCTTACTGGGCCCAAGTGTATCCTGCGTAGTTCTGGGGATGTCGATGTCATACATTTCTGTGGGGTCTGCTGAAACTAGGAGGTCCGTTGACCATTCCTTGGTGATCTCTTCCATGTCTTCTTCTGTCAGCTTATAATAGGACTGAAGCTGTTCCTGGTGCTCATCAGCATGTGGGGTTAGGTATATAAAGTGGTGGTCCTCGTTGAACTTTATCGGAGGTCAGAATCTCTGTAAAGTGTTCAGGGCTATGCGAGGTTCACTCCTTATGGCTGCTTTCAATTGGTTATAGTACACGTGGAAAATGACATTCGATTTCCATTTCTTGCTCATGTCGTTCGAGTACCATAATGTAATGAACTTCACGGATAGTGTCTTAAAGGGGTCAAGGTCTGGGAAGGTTGTGCCTTCTGGTAGCTCCCATGCAACAAAAGCGATCAGTATCAGGAGCTAGCTAAAATGGAATTCATGCCCCTGATTCTGGGCTTCTCTGTAGTCAATCTCCAGTTGATTCACCAGGTACTTCACCCAGTTCATCTATAGTCCATCTGTGCACTTTCCTGCGAGGTAAACTACAAAGCCAGATACTTGTGTTGGTTGATTATTACGTACCAACTTCCCTGCGATCAGTTGGCATGCGAGGCGCACTGCACCACTTTCAATAGAAGCTACCTTGTAGCCTCTCACGCCTTTCTCAACATCTCCATAGGCTTCTTTGATCTTTTGCGCAAGAGCGCGGTTTGCGGTATTTCCAGGTGATGCAGGAGCATCGTCAGCAGCAAGCGAGAGCGAGCAGCACCAACGCATTTTGACACATGATCGGGAAAACGTGTTCAAATTAATTTTGAAGTGGGGTGCACCAAACTTAAATGAAACAATTAAGAAGGGGCATACTCCCTAATTGTAATCATACCTTGAGCGTCCCGCTCTCGTCTGAAGGATTAGAGGCATTTATGCATAGTTAATGTAAGTAGGTAGCTTTAAATTCTTAGATTTGACAGTTTAGAGAGTAGGAGGGAAATGGGATATAGACACCCTCATTGTATGGTTGTAACATTATGAGAATTACATTCAGCTATTGAAAGAGAGAAGAGAGTTGTGTTGAAAAAAACCATGTACAAAAGTTCTAAATTAATACATGAACCTTTGATTCAGACTTATGGTGTTGTGATATTCTTTGTGTATGCATGTTGAATGCTATGCTTCAGATTATTTTACTCTTTCTGTTATGCATTTGTTGTTTATGCTATGTATGTATGATTTCTTGTTGAATGTATGAAATCTGAAGAGAGGGAGAGTAAGGAATGAGTTTCAATTGTTTCTCTGTTTGAGCAAGAGTTTTCATGCAAGGAGTGCAGCGAAATTGTCCGCAAGGTGTGCGTTGACAGAATTTAGAGTTCGTCTCTGAAATCTCAGGAGGGATACCGTTGATCTCGTTTTAGCATAGGTGCAAGTTAAGCACAGGAGCCGTGCAATGTGTATGCAGGTCGAGTAGAGTCTCAAAGTTTGCAACCTGAGGGAATTGTTGAAAGACTGCTATCGCAGGGAGTGCACAGAGTCAAGAGGTTTAAATACTAGAGCGTATTTGAAGAAGTGTTGCAAGGAGTGTGCGCAGGAATCATCCCCAAAGGACTTGAGGATTTTTCAATCAAGCTTAGGAGGGATAGAGTCTTCAAATTTGTCAAAGAGAAGCTCAAGAGGGCTAGTGCCTTGAAGTGTTGAAAGGAGGCATAGCGAAGTTGTTTTGTAGGTGGACAAGTTTCGTGAAGGAATACCTTGTTCATTTCGCAGGAGTTATCAAGGAGGAATTGGACAGTCAGAATTCTCCGTGGAGAATTCGTGAAGTTCCAAGAGCTGTCAGATCTTGCAAAGGAGAAGGGGAGTTATGGTAAGCCTATTTTCAAGTTTAAGTTCAGGGGAAATAGAGTCGTAGGATCCAAGCCAGCAAGGGTCATTGGATCACTCGCGAACTCTCATTTTGCGGATTTGCGAGCTGAAGGGTCGAAAACCTTGCACCAAGATTCGTGAGATCGTGAAAGGCGAAGTCCCAAGAGGGTGAGAATTTCTGTTGTGGGACCCTCATTTATAACACGTCGAAATTCAACACCTCGGCAATTCAGAGGATAGGGGGTTGATACTTTTGTCCCAAAAGTCCTGAAGTCGCAAGTTGCGATAAGGAGTATCGAGGAGTTCTGGATCTCAGCACTTCAGGTGTCGGGATACAAAGGAGGCAGTGCTTTGGGGAGTGAAGTCGCGAAATGCCGAAGCTGGGCACGAGGGACACATGGCAGAACCACATGGTGGGCCCGTGTGATAAACAGGCGGACACGTGTCGCCTAGTGGAAGGAGTCAACACTCCGTTGACTTCTCGCGTCTCGGGGACTCGCGAGATAAGAGCACGGGAGCTCAACGTTGAAACTCGCAAAGTGGCGAGTAGCAAGAGGTGCTAGTGTTAAGCCTAGCCAGTGGTCATGCGCGGAGGGTGCTGACAAGGGAAGGAGCCATACTCGTATCGGCATTTCGGGTATCGCTAATTTTGAAAGGAGGAGTCGAGAATCTTGACTCGCGAACTCGTGAGATCGTGAAGTTGCGACAAGGACTTTGGAATTGGGCCTTATTCATAGCGTTGTGGTCACATGGAGAAGGTGGAGCTCGCACCTAGTGTTGTTCGCACAGGGGATCTTCTGAAAGGACCCGTGGATCGATAGAAAGGAGATTCCAGTAAGGAATCGAAAGAGTTGATCCGGCTCGAAGGAGACAAAGAACAATCCTATGAGTGGACTTCGGCCTGAGGGTTGGGGAGGTCTGCGTCAAGTGGTATTAGAGCCTGATTCTTGCTTGTAGATTTCAGGCAAGGGAAGCAGGAGGAAAAGGAGCACTCTGATACACATCAAGTGGTATCAGATCTTGACTATGTTTGTATACTTCAGACAGGGAAAGTGAGAAGGAGAAGAAGAGTACTCTAGTACACATTAGTTGTGGTAGCAAGAGCACAGAACATTTTACATCCATGCCGCCAAGAAGAAGAGACAGACAAACACCCAATCCTCCAGAGGAAATGGAAATGCCAAGAGAAAGGGGTAGGCAGGTTCCAAATCCATCCATGGAAAGAGAGATGTGTGACATACGCGCCAGACTCGTGGACATGGAAATAAAACAGAGGCGCAGAGCCGGTGTTGGGGATGTCAGTGAATCTGAAAGTGAAGATGAAGTTGGACATGAAGGAGAAGAAGTTGCAGCAGAATATGCAGCAAATGAACGCCTGATTAGGGCTGTTGCAAGAATGGGTGCTAGGGAAAAAATGGATATTCCAGTATATGAGGGAAACCTGGATGTTGAAGAGCTTCTAGACTGGATTAGAGCTCTGGACACGTATTTTGACTATGAAGATTTCGAGGAAGACAAAAAGGTCAAACATGTTGTCACAAGACTTAAAGGACATGCAACATTGTGGTGGGATGAACTACAAGGTAATAGATGCTGCAAAGGCAAGCAGAAGATAAAGAGTTGGGATATAATGGTCGCGAAGATGAAGGTGAAATTCATACCCAAAGATTATCAAATTACTCTGTTTCGGAGAATGCAGAATTTGAGACAGAAATTGATGTCAGTGAAGGACTACACTGAAGAATTCTACAAGTTAAACATCAGAGAAGGTCATCGGGAAAGAGATGATGAAAAAGTTGCTAGATATATGAATGGTCTATGATACGACATTCAAGATGAGATGAGCATGATGACCATATGAACGGTGGAAGATGCTTATCAGATGGCTTTGAAAGATGAAGAGAAGATGAGCCGAAAGCAAGGTCAAAGAGGCCGAGGAAGAAGTCAAGCTAGAGGCAAATCAGTTGCCCAGGATAGAAATACGAAACCGAAAGGAGATTGGAAGAAACCTTAGACTCAGACTGAGAGAGGTGGAAGTTCACAAAGGGGACAATATGCTAATAACAACACTTTTCCTTGTGCTAGAGGTAGATGAAGAGGAAGAGGTGGAGTGGTGAAATGCTTCACATGTGGAAAAAATGGACACAAGTCTTATGAATGTCCAGATAAGAAGAAAGAAGGTGGTGAGACCCACATTGTAGAAGTGAAAGGAAGAAATGTAGGGGCAGAAGATGATGAAAGTGGAAGATCATTGATGATGAGAAAGGTTATCTTAACACCAGAGACAAAGGTGGAGAATTCGGTCCAAAGGAACAGACTTTTTCGGACCGCTTGCAAGACCAAAGACTGGGCATGCAAGGTCATCGTGGACAGTGGTAGCACAGATAATCTTGTTTCTACAGAGATGGTAGAAAATCTGGAGCTAGAGACGATTGAACATCCAAGACCATATAGAGTTTCATGGTTACAAAAAGGACATCAGGTAAAAGTCACTAAACAATGTTTAGTTGGATTTAAAATAGGAGGGTATAAAGATGAAATATTATATGATGTCATTCCCATGGATGTTTGTCATCTATTGTTGGGTAGACCATGGCAGTATGACAGGAATGTGATTCATGATGGGAGGAAGAACACATACACCCTAGAGAAAAATGGGAGAACTCACATGTTGTTGCCAATTAAGGACAAGGAAGTAAAACCTGAAGTAAGCAACACTGTACTTCTCATGAGTGGGAAGGAACTTCTTACAGAGGTTAAGAAGAAGGAGGAACCATAATTCATTGTGGTCAGGAAACCTAAAATTGTTTTAACCAGTACAAGGGTAGATGATTTACCGGAAGAAGTTCAAAAACTGTTGGAGGAGTTTGCTGACATAGTAGTGGACGAACTGCCTTGTTCATTGCCACCAATTAGAAGTGTGAGTCATCACATTGACCTCATACCTGGAGCTAGTTTACCAAACAAATCAACATACATATTGACGCCGCAGGAGAATGAAGAGGTCAAAAGACAAGTCCAGGATTTGATGGACAAGGGTTTGGTAAGAGAAAGCTTGAGTCTGTGTGTTGTTCCGACAGTGCTTAGTTCAAAGAAAGACGGAGGCTGGAGGATGTGTAATGAATCGAGGGAAATCAACAAGATAACCTTCAGGTACAGATTTCCATTGCCAAGGATGGATGATTTGATGGATTGTTTGAGTGGGGCCAATTTTTTTTCAAAGGTTGATTTGAAGAGTGGTTATCACCAAATTCGTATGAGAGAAGGAGACGAATGGAAGACAACATTCAAGACCAATGAAGGGTTTTATGAATAGCTTGTCATGTCGTTTGGTCTAACAAATGTGCCAAGCACTTTCATGAGATTGATGAACGAAGTCCTAAAGGATTTCATCGGAAACTTTTTCATTGTGTATCTTGATGACATACTGATTTTCAGTAAAATAGAGGCAGAGCATCTGAAACATTTGGCTATAGTGATGAAGAGGTTACAGCAAGAGAAGTTGTTGATAAACATGAAGAAATCCTCATTCGTGAAGAAAGACCTCATTTATTTAGGGTTTTTTATTTCTACAGATAAGTTGAGGATGGATCCATATAAGGTGGAGGTAATTAAGAATTGGCCATCACCGAAGAGTATATTTGAGGTTCGAAGCTTTCACGGATTGGCTAGTTTCTACAGGAAGTTCATTAGGAATTTCAGTGGAATTAGTGCACCAATGATGGACACAGTGAAGAAGAGACACAAGTCTTTTCACTGGACAAAAGAGGCTGAGAAAAGCTTCAATTTGTTGAAAAGGAAAATCATGGAACAACCAATTCTGGTGTTGCCGGATTTTAAAAAGACATTTCAAGTAAAATGTGATGCAAGTGGAATTGCAATAGGAGCAATCTTGAGCCAAGAAGACAAGCCAATATCATACTTCAGCGAGAATCTGAATGAAGCCAAAATAAAATACTCCACGTACGACAAGGAGTTCTATGCTATTATTCAGGCATTGAAGAAATGGAGACACTACTTAATTCCTAAGGAGTTTGTCTTATACAGTGACAATCATGCTTTTCAATCTATGACTCATCAGGAGAAGCTGAATCAAAGACATGTTAAATGGGTTGAGTATATGCAAAATTTCACGTTTGTAATTAAACATTTTTATGGAACTGCTAACAAGGTCGCTGATGCTTTGAGCAGGAAATGTTTGATTATGCAGGAGTTCAGAGTCAAAACATTGGGTTTGGATGATCTCAAGGAAATGTATCAAGATGATACAGATTTTAAAGAGGCATATGAAGCAGCTAAGAATCCAATTCTCAGGGACAGAAGCCAATGGATAGAATACATGATCCAGGAAGGATTATTGTTTAAGGGTAATCAACTTTGTATTCCAAAATGCTCCATGAGGGAGAATTTACTGAAGGAGAAACATAGTGGAGGATTGGCCGGACATTTCGGTCATGACAAGACATTCTCAAAGTTAAATGAATCATATTTTTGGCCAGGAATGAGAGAAGACGTCAAAATATTTGTGGACAGATGTAGAATTTGTCAACATTCAAAAGGAAAGAGGCAGAATGCAGGCTTCTATCAACCGTTACCCATACCTGACAGGCCGTGGGATGCAGTTGGCATGGACTTCATATTGGGGCTACCAAGAACACAAAGAGGGTTAGAATCAATCTTTGTAGTGGTGGACAGATTTTCTAAGATGGCACATTTTATACCATGTCATAAAACCAGTGACGCAACTCACATTGCAAATCTGTTTTTCAAAGAAGTCATTCGACTTCATGGCTTGCCAAGGAGCATAGTTTCGGATCGAGACACCAAGTTTGTGGGACACTTCTGTAGAACCTTATGGAAAAAGTTGGGAACGAACTTGTCGTTCAGTTCAACTTATCATCCTCAGACGGATGGATAGACAGAAGTTGTGAACAGAAGTTTGGGAGACATGCTGAGAAGTTTGGTGATTGAACATCACAGCCAATGGGACAACATTCTGCCACAGGCAGAATTTGCATATAACGATTCGCTTAATAGAAGCACAGGATAGAGTCCATTCCAAATTGTTTATGGCATGCAGCCAAGAGGAGTTTCTGAATTGAGATATTCAGAACAGGTTGTGACTAGGAGTGCTAGTGCAGAGAATTTTGCAGAAGCGATGAAGGAGCTTCATAACCAAGTTAGGGAGTGATTGCAAAACTCGAGCCAAGAGTATAAGCGAAGAGAAGATCAACATGGGAGAGAACTTCAGTTTGAATTTGGTGATTTGATCCTTGCATACTTGAGAAAGGAAAGGTTCCCGGGGGGGACATATAATAAACTGAAAATGAAGAAAATTGGATCGTGCAAGATCCTAAGGAAATTTGGGACAAATGCTTATGAGATTGAATTACCCGATAGGATCGGAATTTCTCCGATATTCAACATCTCAGATTTGTACCCTTATAAATATGAGGAAGCAGGAGCGGGTAATGAACAACCAGAGGTTCAGTGGACAAAACAGATGCCAGTTGCAGAGAAACCACAAATGGAAAGCATACTGGACAAAAGAATTAGTAAAAGGACCAGGCGAAACAAATATTTTGAATACTTGGTCAAGTGGAAGGGACATCCAGCTGAAGATGCCAGCTGAGAAAATGAATCTAAAATTCAGAAGCATGGACAGACTGTGCGAGAGCTCATGGACAAGAGCCCATGAAAATTTCAAGCAAGGGAGTATGACGCAGGAGCATCGTCAGCAGCAAGCGAGCGCAAGCAGCGCCGACGCATTTTAACACATGATCGGGAAAACATGTTCAAATTAATTTTGAAGTGGGGTGTGCCAAACTTGAATGAGACAATTAATAAGGGGCATACTCCCTGATTGTAATCAGACCTTGAGCGTCTCGCTCTCATCTGAAGGATTAAGAGGCATTTATGCATAGTTAATGTAAGTAGGTAGCTTTAAATTCTTAGATTTGACAGTTTAGAGAGTAGGAGGGAAATAGGATATAGAAACCCTCATTGTATGGTTGTAACATTATGAGAATTACATTCAGCTATTGAAAGAGAGCAGAGAGCTGTGTTGAAAACACCCATGTACAGAAGTCCTGAATTAATACATGAACCTTTGATTCAGACTTATGGTGTTGTGATATTCTTTGTGTATGCATGTTGAACACTATGCTTCGGATTATTTTACTCTTTCAGTTATGCATTTTTTGTTTATGCTATGTATGTATGATTTCTAGTTGAATGTATGAAATCTAAAGAGAGGGAGAGTAAGGAATGAGTTCCAATTGTTTCTCTGTCTGAGCAAGAGTTTTCTTGCAAGGAGTGCAACGAAATTGTCTGCAAGGTGTGTGTTGATAGAAGTTAGAGTTCGTCTCTGAAAGCTCAGTAAGGATACCGTTGATCTTGTTTCAGCATAGGTGCAAGTTAAGCACAGGATTCGTGCAAGGTGTGCGCAGACTGAGTAGAGTCTCAAAGTTTGCAACCTGAGGGAATTGTTGAAAGACTGTTGTCGCAGGGAGTGCACAGAGTCAAGAGGTTCAAATACTAGAGCGTATTTGAAGAAGTGTCGCAAGGAGTGCACGAACGAATCATCCCTAAAGGACTTGAGGATTTTTCAATCAAGCTCAGGAGGGATCGGGTCTTCGAAGTTTTCGAAGAGAATCTCAAGAGGGCTAGTGCCTTAAAGTGTTGAAAGGAGGCATAGCGAAGTTGTTTTTCAGGTGGACAAGTTCCGTGAAGGAATACCTTGCTCATTTCGCAGGAGTTATCAAGGAGGAATTGGACGGTCGAAATTCTCTGTGGAGAATTCGCGAAGTTCCGAGAGCCGTCAGATCTTGCAGAGGAGCAGGGGAGTTACGGTAAGCCTATTTTCAAGTTTAAGTTCAGGGGAAATAGAGTCGTAGGATCCAATCCAGTAAGGGTCGTTGGATCACTCGCGAACTCTCATTTCGTGGATTCGTGAGCTGAAGGGTCGAAAACCTTGCACCAAGATTCGCGAGATCGCGAAAGGCGAAGTCCCGAGAGGGCGATAAGTTCTATTGTGGGACCCTCATTTATAACGCGTCAGAATTTGACACCTCGGCAATTCAGAGGATAGGGGGTTGAGACTTTTGTCCCAAAATTCCTGAAGTCGCGAGTTGCGATAAGGAGTATCGAGGAGTTTGGGATCTCGACACTTCGGGTGTCAAGATACAAAGGAGGCAACACTTTTGGGAGCGAAGTCACGAAGTACCAAAGCTGGGCATGAGGGACACGTGGCAGAACCACAAGGTGGGCCCATGTGATAGACAGACGGATATGTGTCGCCTAGTGGAAGGAGTCAACACTTCGTTGACTTCTCGTGTCTCGGGGACTCACGAGATAAGAGCATGGGAACTCGACGTTGAAACTCGTGAAGTGGCGAGTAGAGAGAGGTGCTAGTGTTAAGCCTAGCTAGTAGTCACGCGCAGAGGGCGCTGACAAGGGAAGGAGCCATACCCGTATCGGCATTTCGGGTATCGCTAATTTGGAAAGGATGAGTTGAGAATCTTGACTCGCGAACTCGCGAGATCGCGAAGTTGCGACAAGGACTTTGGAATTGGGCCTTAGTCATAGCGCTGTGGTCGCACGGAGAAGGTGGAGCTCGTACCTAGTGTTGTTCACACAGGGGAGCTTCCAAAAGGACCTGTGGATTGATAGAAAGGAGATTCCAGTAAGGAATCAAAAGAGCCGATCTGGTTCAAAGGAGACAAAGAATGATCTTGTGAGCGGACTTCGGCCTGAGGGTTGGGGAGGTCTGCGTCACGAGGATAGTACTCATGGGGATCAGGGCCCTGCATGCTAAGTCGGATGATCCTATTGATCAGCACCGGATCAACAGTTATGCGACGATCTAACCATAGGTATCCTCCGTGGTAACTTGCTAGTAACAATTTTACACAAGCATTCACCTCCTGGTGTCTGTCGAAGTGCGGTATTTTCATAACGTTGAGCAAAGTAGACTGCACAAGTTTCATCATCCATTGCTGAGGGATGAGCTTCAAATTCTTTCCCTTAATTCTCGTCAAGTACTTATACGGGGCGAGCATGCTGTAAACTTTACGGTCCCCCAGGTTGAAGTCGCAAAACTTCAATGTTGTAACCTTGTCTTGATTTGTGCGGTAGGTGCGTACTCCTTTCGGTAGATATGTAGTGACTAGGGTGTATTCAAAGTCTCTGGGGACACTGTCCCTATTAAGCTCACTGCTCAGAGGGGGTATGTAAGCTGGTAGGATGGATGGCACTAACTTCGCGTTGGCTATGTTGTCCTTATTCTTAGTTCTTATCTCTGCGCCGGATCGAGATGTTCCTGCTCGAGCAGTCGATGGGGAGGCTTGCACTCCTCTCCTCGATGATTCTTGGACTCCGGTGGACATTCTTCTTTACGACATGACTCTCTCATTCATTAAATCGAGAAGGACCTCTGTGATGGATTCCTCAAGTGTGGTGAGCTTGTCGGACATACGCACTCGGGAAAGATAATCGGGGTCACGATGATCTCAAAATAATGCACTAGGATGAACAATCTTCTTACAATGATCACTGTAGACAATCACTAGTTCTGCGGGCTTTGACTTTTCAGTTGGAAAAAATGTTCTTCGGGCACGACGCGACGAGCTCAATAGGAAATTCATCAACGGTCTACTTGCAACGGGTATGAAGCTTCCATGAACGTTGATCCATCTGTTATAGTGTGGTCCAATGGTCTGGGGGTGATCCTTTAATGCTTTTCTATCAGTTCGAGGCAAAAGTCAAACGGGTATATCGATCCAATGGCTATATTGCTTCACCACGACGAAGTGTCGTATGTCGTTGTTCTGATATCTCGACGAAGCTCAATTCCTGTGATTTTTCCTTCTGCGAAGTTTCCTCTCGAATATTTTGTAACTTTTTTATCTTGGCTCTCTTCTTACTTAGCTTCCTAGCCTTCTTCCCAGTGAGCTTCGTCTCGGTCATCCTTTTTCCATTCTGATTCTTATCTTTTCTTGACATGGTCACGTCACGATGCTGAGATTCTTTCTTTAGATCCAAGGGTAATACTCCTTCATTATATGGATTAGGTATTTTGGTCTTCTGTGGTTCCTCTAATGCTCTTATAGCTTCGAAATCCTAGTCCCTGGTGTTCAAGAGCTTAGATCTGTTCTCTTGTTCTTCCATCAAGTAGGCGATCCTTCTAGTCATAAATTCCATGAGTTCTTGCTTCTTCTGTTCTAGAGATTCCTTTTCTTCTTTTCTTTGGATCTAGTCTTTTTCAATCCAGATCTTGCCTAACAAAGCTGGAAATGGGGCATGGTCCTCAATAAATTTAATAACTTCGAATTCTTCCTCCGTCGAATCTCCATGGGTACTCATAGCTATCTGGGTAATCTTGCCACATAGGGTTACCATTTTTCCTTTAAACAACCCTATTTTTCCTAGTGACGGAATCATATCATGCCTTCCTAGGGTTTCCCAAGTACTTTCTGTCATAATGTTCATCTGTGTTCCCTCATCTAGAGAACAGTCAATGTCGAAGTCTCATATTCTTACTTCGATTTTCTCCTTTTCTTTGAAGATCTCTGACAAACTGGCATCTTTATGTTCATCCATGGTTTCTTTCATTTTTAGTAACATGATCTCTGATTCTTTCTGGGGTTCTTCTATAATCTTAGTCTCTTGATATCCTTCAGAGTTTTCTTGCTCCATATTCATCTTTTCAAGTCTAGCAATCATTCTAAGGCAATCTAGTATTTCATGGTCCATAGCCTTACAACAAAGGAAACTAGGGTTTCTCCCAGGGCATTCCTTAGCAAGATGTCTTGGCCTTCTGCAACTGTAACACAGATTTAATCCTCTCTTTCTCTTCAATTATCCCCAACTTTTCTTGTACTTCTTTCTAAGGTCATAGTGGCTAGCCTGCAAAAATTTCTTTCTATGATCCTGCATCCATTGGTTAGTTCAAAAATTATTTCTATGCATAGGTATAACATATATATCATTATACTTATTAGATCTATTCATATCAAACTTTATTTCATCTATTAATGCCCTAGTTTTTAAGCTAGTACAGAATCTATCAAACATACCTAGATCCATGCTCTAGAAACAAAAAAAATCACTTATCTTACTTCTACAGGGCACAAAGCTTCCAGATCTAAGAACTTTTAACTATTCTTACCTTTATCAGAGCACAGAGCTTACAGATCTTACTTATTTTCTTCAGTATCAACCTCTTTTCTTGAAGATCTGACTTCTTTCCTTCAGATTTGTCCTTCCTTCTTCAACATAGAGATTTTCAGATCAAGTGGATCACTGCGCACTAGGGCATAGATCCACGCACAAAGCTTTCACAATTTCAGGACAAATCTTTGCACAAAGCTTCTTCTGCTCAGTTCCCAACAATCACAGTTTCAGGTCCCGGCAACAGAACCATTTGTTGGCATAGGGGCAGACCCAGGTGTTAGAAAAACAGGACCGCGGAGCAATAAAATAAAACAAATGTAGAAACAAAACACAGAAGACACACAATACAAGAGAGACACAGATTTACGTGGTTCACCCAGTG
>SNQJ01S0066233.1:0-25963 GCA_010110895.2 Picea sitchensis
ACATGAAGACCTAGTATTTAGGCTATTCCCCTACACTTTCGAGAATTCAGCCTCCACGTGGTATTTTAACTTACCTGTAGGATCCATAACTAGTTGGATGAAGTTTCAAAAGAATTTTCTAGATAAATTTGCAGAAGAAACCACCACATGAGCTTTGATGGCCGAGTTCTTCACCGCCACTATGAATTCAAAGGAGAAGGTTAAAGACTTCAATCAAAGATTCACCACTATATTAAACAAATTACAACCCGAAGCTAAACCCACTCAGGAGTTGTAAATCAAAGTATATGCTAATTCTCTCCCAACTTCTATTTCCATGTTTGTGAAGAGGGATGCCAAAGAAACCTTAGATGAGAATTTTGAAGAAGCCAAAACGATAGAGTTCCAAATGAAGGGATGTAAATAAGGTGAGGTCTCATTAGTTAAGAAGGAAGTTAAACCTCCTCCCAGAAGAGGACTCCTGTTGACTAGACCCCCAAGGAAACAGACATAACAAGGTCCTGAAAATGGAAGTGGAGACATAGAAGACCTACAATGCATTGTCAATAAGTTGTCAAACGAAATCATACACATGAAAAGAAGTGCAGGGGAAGGAAACCAAGGCAAGAGGTCCTATAAAACTTTTTTCAAAAGAAATCCACCATTAAAAGTGATTGAACCTCCCCCAACCAACTTAAACATCGATCTGGGAAATGTAGCATCCGACTCTTTCTGTACTTATCACCAAGAGAATCACTCTGAAAGATACTACCCACAATGGGTGCATTCCATGAATTTGATGTCCAACTAGTTTCTAGATGAAGTTTCCCTAATTGAACAATAAAGCGACTCAGTTATGAATATTGCTGATCGGGAAGAAGTTGATCCACTAGAAGAAACAACCATATTGATATGGGACCCTAACCTACCAATGCCTTCTGAAGACCTATTTGAGGTTCATGAACCACCCACAAAAGTCTTGGCTGTGCAAACAAAAAGTAGGGATCAACCTGTCTCAAACGATCTTACTACTACCCAAACTCCAGGAGGAAAACTAGATACCGATCACCCGAAAGAACCTTTTGTCCCCCGAAGAAACCCTACAAACATCCATACACGAGAATCGCCTAAGCTGGACTACAACATAGTGGAAGATTTGAAAAAGTTGAGGGAAAATATATCGGTCATGGACATGTGTAGAATCCCTCAGCAAAAAAACTTTTTGATAAAAGCATTGAAATCAGTAGAAAATCCTACAACAAGCATTGACCAAGGAGAAAATCTAACTCCCACAAATCTAAGAAATAAACCAACTATCAACGCCTGCTCAGAATATAAGAAGGGAAAAACTTTTGTCCCATCGTTCCTTTTGACATTTGAAGTCTTCAACAGAAAGCTCCATAACTGTTTGGTTGATTGAGGATCATCCTCCAATGTTATGCCATTGTCTATTTGCAAAAAATTAAATGCATTCCCTCTCAAAAGAGATAATCATTTAATACAACTAGACAGAAATCATGTGAGGGTTATGGGAGAGCTCAAAGATGTAATGATCAGAATAGAAACACACCCTAAATTTGTTCAAGTAATTGACATCATTGTAGTAGATATCCCATAAGCCTATGGATTTCTACTAAGTCGAGATTGGTCTGAGAAGTTAAATGGATACTTTAGTATATACTGGGATCACCTTTGGCTACCATTAAAGGGACACATGAATATGATCAGAATCGATAGGGAAAGATATCTAAAATACATAGTCACCGACCTAGAAACTCTTAATGAGCCCTCATCGAAAAACTTTCCCGTGATAGGCAATTATTCCTGTGATTCTGATTTTGAGAAATTCTCTCCCCTCTCATCTAATGTCCCTCTTACTCAAAACTACGAAGTAAGTTTTCAATAAAATTTGCCAACGACGGAGGAAGAAACCCTCTTCTGTTAGGAACATGCATTAGAAATCATGGAACAAATAGGAGGAAAGGAGGAAAGTGATAAGAAATAGGAAGCTGATAGGTTTTTCCTGCAAGTTTGGACCTTATACTTCGATGGGTCTAAATCACAAGAATGACTAGGGTGGGGTGCATTCTCATTGATCCAAAAGGTAAATAAAATTTCCTGTCTTGTAGACTAGAATTTGAATGCACAAACAACACCACTGAGTATGAGGCCCTAGTACAAGGACTAAAGAAAGCCATAGACTTAAACGTTAAAGAATTGAAGGTTTTTGGAGATTCTGAAATCATCGTTAGACAAGTAAGGAGCACTATACATTGCAACTCTCCCCATCCAAGGAATTACCAACAGGAAGTGCACGGACTAATAGAACATTTTGAACCCTTCAACATTACAACGATTCCCATAACAAAGAACACTATTGCTGATTCTCTCGCCACCACTGCCTCAAGGTTGTCACCTCTAGAAGACTATGAAGCCTCCCGGTTCATTGTGGAGCTACTTTAAAAACCATCGTTGCCCAATAATATTTCTAATTGGAAGGTCTTTGATGGGGATGAACAGATCATAAACATTTTGACCAATCAGGATAATTTTAAAGACTTGGCTATTGACGATGAAGTATTCCAAGAGAAATTAGCAGAAACCGATCCTCATACAAATCAACCAACTGACAAACAAGGTCTCACACGATACCGAAGGGAGTGGCCAATTTAGAAAACCTTTTTGACCCAAGGGAAAGATTTAAAGGGTCAAAGAACGCAAAGACAGGGAGTTCTTGTCCCATGCATGAAACTATAAATCTATGAACCCTGAAAAACCCCAAGAATATAAATCTCAACAAGACGGTATCTAAAGAGGAAAGGAAGTCCTATCTCAAACTTTTTAGACAATATCAAGATGTTTTTGCTTGGTCCTACCGAGATCTGAAAACCTATGATACTCGTATCATTCAACACACTATCCCATTAAATCCTGAAGTGAAACCCTTCCAACAGAAGCTCTGGAAGTACCACCCATCCCTGAAACCTCTCATGTGTCAGGAGTTAAAGAAACTACTAGATGCCAAGATTATTTTCCAGGTTAGACACTCTGCATGGGTAGAAAATTTGGTTCCTGTAAGGAAAAATTCTAGGGAGATCCACATGTGCGTAGATTTCAGAAACCTCAATAGAGCTTCAGAAAAGGACAACTACCTAGTCCCACCAATGGAGAAACTCTTGCAAACCATGTCTAGCTCCGAGATTTTCTCCCTGTTGGACAATTTTTCAGGTTACAACCAAGTTCTAGTTTTAGAGGAAGACCATTTGAAGACTACCTTTCGAACCAAGTGGGGAACCTTCGCTTATAAACATATGCCCTTTGGGTTAATCAATGCAGGGGCAACCTTCCAAAGGGCCATGGATGTAGCGTTTCAGGGAATAATCAACAAGTGTGTAGTAGTCTATTTGGACGATGTGATTGTGTATTCAAAGAATAGAGAAGATCACATCCAACAGTTAACCCATATTTTTGAAAGGTGTAGGAAATACAGTATATCCTTAAACCCTAAGAAAGCTATTTTTGGTGTCGAGGAAAGTAAGTTGTTAGGACACATCATATCCCAACCAGGAATTCACATAGACCCAGAATGGATTAAGGCTATAACTCAACTTCCATTACCCCACAACAAAAAGGATATGCAATCCTTCTTTGGGAAAATCAATTTTGTGAGGAAATTCACCCCCGATTTCGCTGAAACGATCAAACCCTAACAAAAAATGATCTGTAAAGATGTTGAATTTAAACGGGATGATGAACGGAAACGTGCTTTCAGTGATATTAAGACTGCAATATCTCAAGCCCCAGTGTTGCGAAGTCCCGATTTTAACAAAGATTTCCTCCTCTATACTTTCTCCTCTGACCAATCGTTAGCTGTAGTATTGACTCAGAAGGATGATGACAACAACGAGGCCCCGGTATCATTCATTAGCACTAACCTCCAAGGGGCCGAACTGAATTACCCTGCTATAGAAAAGCAGGCTTATGCAGTATACAAGGCAGTGAAACACTTCAGATCTTACATCCTTAAGAACCATACCAAAGTCATCATGCCTCAACCTACAGTCTGATCCCTATTCACTCAATAGGATATGGTGGAAAGAAGAGGAAACTAGATGGAAGTAGTCCAAGAATTTGATCTAGATATAAAACCTGCTAAGTTGGTGAAGGGACAAGGGTTATGCAAACTGTCAGATGAAGCCCAAGACCAAGCAAATGAAGACCCTAGATGGGAGAATGAATTAGCATTGTAGTGTGGTGAAGCTTCATACGTCTCCCCAGGGAAGGAGTCTTGGTATGATAAACTAACTTATCTCCTGCATCATGGAACTTGCCTAAAAAACCTAAATCCTAGGGAAAGGAGAGCCCTCAGGTTAAAATCAACACAATACCGCCTTGTAAATTTGGTGCTCTTCCGTGTTAATTATGATGGGGCACTTTTAAGATGTCTCGAACGTGAAGATGCAGACAAAGTTTTGAAGGAGCTCCATGATGGTCCTGCAGGTGGAGATTTTGCAGGAAACACCACTGCTCATAAAATACTGAGAGCTGGATATTATTGGCCTACTCTGTTCAGGGATGCTCACACATATGCTAGAAATTGTAAAACTTATCAAATAAGCACGGGGAGGGAAAATAGATCAGCTCTCCCACTCCAACTTGTGGTCGTTTCTAGGCCATTCAAGCAATTGGGGTTAGATATCGTAGGAGAAATTACACCGAGTTCTTCAAAACAACACAGATAACTACTAATTGCCACAGATTATTTCATGAAATGGGTAGAGGCCATCCCTCTGACTCATGTTAACGAAAAGGTGGTTATCCAATTCATAGAACAACAGCTGATCACAGGGTTCAGTGTGCCTTCTGTCCTTGTTTTTGATAATGACGCTTACTTTTCTTCCACCCTATTAATAGAGTTTTCTCTAGATAAAGGAATCATAATCAGATACTCTGCAAACTACTATCCACAGGGGAACGCAGTGGCATAATCAACCAATAAGAACCTAGTGAGAAACAATTGCAGACAATTAGATGAATTGACATAGTTCACTCCATAACGCCTTATGGGATGATAGAGTAACACCCAAGGAAGCCATAGGGAATTCCCCATACTTTCTGGTATATGAACAAGAATCCATTCTTCTGAACGGGCTATATCTTCCATCTCGTCAACTTGCTCAAGATTCAAGAGGACAAACCTCATCAATCATACAACAAAGAATTGATACCCTCCTCATGCTGGAAGAATAAAGGGAGAAAACAAAATCAAAGTTCATAGCTCATCAACAGATAGTTAAAAGGTGGTTTGATAAGCATAAGGCTAAAGAGAAGAATTTTGAAGTGGGAGACTTAGTCCTAAAATGGGACAGAGCAAATGAGCCGAAAGGAAAACATTCTAAGTTTCAGAATTTATGGCTTGGACCTTTGCAGGGGGCAGAAAAGATTGGGGTAGGCATGTATCGGTTGCAAAATTTGAGGGGAGAACCTAATGCCCTCCCGGTGAATGGCCAAGCCCTAAAACAATATAACTTTTGTGTGTGTGTATGTTTTCATGATGTTTTGGGTAGGTCGATTGTGAAATGCATTTTTGTTTTTGTTTCTCGCTATAGTACTTCTACGCTTTTGAAGATTGTGTTTAGACAGGCAGTGGTTGATCTCAATTCATGCGATATGACAAAATCTGTTCCTGACTCACCACTCAGATACAACACAAGAAGCACTGGGAGACATGCGATTGTTTTAAAGGGTTTTCTATCTAACCTACAGATGAAAAACCTTGGGAAAATGATGAAGTGTCTGCCTGGTGGTTTGGTAAAACCTTAAGGGAAAAGTGGCAAGATGGAAAGGACTACATGTACCTCAGAAACAAATCTAGCAAAAAATTCACCTTAACCATCTCATTTTGCAAATAACAGATGTCCTCATGTCCCACTCGCTCAAGGCATTCTGCCGAAATAAAATCAACTATATCAAATGAGCGCATAGTAGGAGAGAGTACGCAGATAACTCTGTCGGGGATATGGACGCTTACTGGTAGAGGAGCAAGGTCTGTGACGTCGGGTTGACTCTGCCGGGGCTATGGACGCTCGCTGGAAGTGGTGCAACACTGTAGCAAGTGAACCAGGATAACTAAAGGACCTAGTGCTAGTGAATGATTTAGTCGACTCTTTTAAAAGGGGGTGTTAGGCAGGGTTACGGGAAATGAAGGTGGAATAAAGGTTGAAAACCCCACAGGTAGGCCCAGATGCATCAACCGGGGAATTTCAAATGCAAGGATAAAATAGGCTTTGGTAAAAAACCAGTTAAGTTCTTAACCAACTTTTTCATCAGCTAAGCCCGAGGTAGGAACATATATTTTGATTTCACCCAGTAAGTCACCATTTGTTGAGCACTCAACACACCCTAAAAAATCCTCTGTCAAAATTTTACTTTTTTGGGTTCCACTTGATCTTCTGCACTGTCTGATAGTTATTTCATTTTTGAAAAATGTTTTGTCTTTTCTTATTTTCATGACTCTCATCATCTATTCAGGTTTTGTTGAACTTATGAAACCTCATGACTAAAAATACCTTAACACCTGAATAAAGAATCAACAGTCAAACATTTCACTGAACGTGCTCAGGGTCGGCATCAGAAGGAATTCACGTCAAGACTTGCATAAGAATATCATCAATAGCTGATTCCCCTTCGACATCGGTGAAAGACGAGGGGGATAGACATTAACGAAGAGAGAAAAGATATCGCCGATAACCAATGCCCGATGTGCTTATCGGAATCAGGGAAAACCTAAAATGATCGCAACAAACATTCTGAACGCACTAACAGTTATTGCCGATCGCCGATCCTTTTCGACATCAAGACTTTTTCGAGGGAACTAATCCGAAGAAAGAACTTGATAGGTTTATCGTCGATTGCCAACCCTGGATACTTTTTCGGCATTGGCAAGCTAAGGTTTGTTTTAGAATAAATAACTTAAGGAAAGTCTCGACTCCGATTAATACATGCTAATTAAGTCACTGGTCTTCAATGCCACGTGTCTTTACCCAGTAGGGAGATCGTTCGGTCTAGTTTTATCCCGAGTCATTCTTGGTTCCCTAGGTCTGAGTCACACCTCCAAGTCATCTTTGCCACGACAACATTGTACAGTGAAATCGATCGATGTCGAAGCTTTTTTTCAGGAGGAAATCAACAAAAACATTCATACCACATCCCTGATCCCTAATCCACCCATTGAGAGAGAGACACAATGGGACATTTTAACATTATATACGATCAGATTTTGAGCACTTAAGGAGCTAATTAATACCCGATCTTTCATTAGTTGCTACCTCATGCGCTAATCAAAACAGTCGTTTAAAACCACCAATAGCCCACATCACCACCTATGCCTCCGCCGTCAACCCACAATGAATTTAAGTTATAGAGATTCGGTGGCAGATTTGTTAAATTTTCACTCATAACCCGAATTGAATGGCTAATGCGAGACGGTAAGTTCTTCCCTGTTTAAATTCTCTTGATTCGTTGTAAACGAAATCATTTTGTGCATAAGAGAATTCTGAAGCATCCAAAGGAGCAAGACGAGCAACTCGAAGGCTATATCAACTCTGTGATTATCAAAATAACCAGGTTTTAACAAGCTTCAGAGGTATGTATTCGAGTCTATAAATTTTACATGGCTATAATTTATATGTTTTTATCCAATTTTTTTTTTTACACAGTCTCTGAAATTTTATTTTAAGTTGCAGGAACAATGCTTCCAAGAAATCCAACCACTAGATGATCGTCGAGGGCACCGAATCTGAAAGAAGCAGAGGTAGGTGAAGGCTCTTCTCCAAGGATCACAAAAAAATTAGAACATGCCTCGAGGCCGAAACTTTTCACTAAGACAACAACGAAGAAGGTTTTCATCTAGCCTCTAGCCTTTGGCGATACAAAGGCAAGCACAGGCTCCAAGATGGTTCTTCCACATTGGGGGGATTTTTTTAACAGGATTAGCCAAGAAGAGTACCTAGAATATGTCCCATACAGTGATCCAGACGTAAGGGTGCTCGATGACCAGGTGTTCCCGAACATCTGATGGTCGTATCTACATATGGTAGAAAGAAGAACCCCCATTTTTCCCTGCATAGAGGTTCTTAAATGGATCATCGACCACACAGACACACATAATTGTATAATCAATGATGACAATGGTGGGTGTGTCGGGGTTTTCCTCTTGGTAGAAGTTTAGAAGTATTACAAACTCAGGTACCCAGAGGAGCGGCTAAACATAGAATTTGTCATGAAGTTCAACAAACACCACGATCCACCAGCCAAGTGATGGCCTCATGGTGGAGGGAGGACAAGAAGTTCACCAACCAGAGCACTAGCTGGTACAAGACGACCAACTTAAGGGAGCCATACGTCTATCTCATCGCTCTCATATGTCGATTGTATGGAGAGAAAGATTGCTCTAGGTTTTTAGAGGCATGGATGTCTTTGGCATACACAGTTATGATCGGCGGGAGCAGCTTCAACTGGGGAGCAATAATCTCCAAGCAACTGAGTATCTGTGTGCAACAGGCCCAGGCACCGAAGGAAGGGGAAACACCAACGTTTTACATGGCTTCATACTTGCTCGATGTCATGTGTGCCATAAATGTCTTTTCCGGCATGAATCTGAGTTGGTATGTTGCATAACTCCCGGTCCATGTCTACTTTAGCATTCTATGGGAAAATAGGTATAAGAAATATTACTCCCTCATTTGCGATGGATTCATCACCCAAATTTAATTTATTATTTTTAAGAAGGAATGCCCAAGACTATCGGCAGCAGCCAAAAATATGATATCCAAGGTAGGCCATTGGTATTTGGACGAGCACGCCACCTAAATCAGGGTGTTCGGGGCCACCAGAGCACCACATCTCCTACTAGCTCATGTCCCAAACCGTCTCATCATGGGAGACATATGCTATCAAACCATTTTGCAGGGCTACAATGCCACCCTAGTGAGGGACAAGAAAAGGGCCTTCATACCCTATGGTTTCCATATAGGTTTCTACTTGGTAAAGGACACCGCTCAAGCCAAACAAGAAGGGCTGAGCCAACTCGAATTCGGATTCCCGATGGGAAGATTACGCAAGAATGATCCAAAGGGCCTAGTCTTGCAACATGCTTCACAAGTGTCATCCTGCTCATCGTACACCCACGACAAATTTGAAGATGAAGTCTTCACAAAAAATTCCCAGGACTGGGACGAGGTGGTACAAAGGATGGCCGACCCAAAAATGACTAGGTTCGGGGCCATGAGCCTGGATGAACAAGCGACAACAATAGAACAATTTACTCAAGAGGCCCTTAGATCTAGGGAATAAATCAGAGTGACATAGGTAACAAAGGTTCCCTTGGTGGCTCCGGTGCATAACAGGGGATTTCCTATGACACCAGAAGCATAGGCAAGGGGATTGCTCCTGATAGAACAAGCACATAGAGTAATCTATCAGCTGAAGGATGAACCAGACCTTGTATAAATAACAAGGGTCCCTTCTGACAACCCAATGAAAAGACGAATAGGTCCAAGTGGTCTAGAGCCAATACAAATTGAATAAATCACCGGGTTAGGAAACCCTAAAGTTTCAGTGCCACTGGCCAGATCGCTAGGGGACATTTTGGATTAGCCTGAGATATCAAGAACATCAAGGAGAGAAAGTGCACCAAACCCCCTCCACGACTTTATAAAAATCAATGATGATGAGGAGAGTTCATAGGTTTCATTGGTGACTCCATTGTAGATCATAGAGGAAAAGGAACCCGAGAAGGCATCTTCCCTAGATCCCGATGCTCAAATTCAAAGTATTTCATAGAATGACTAGGAGGTCGAAAGTGTCTTAGACACTTAGCTGCTTGATGGACTAGGGACCCAAGTGGATATCCCGAAGGACGAGCTAGGGTCGGGTGAACAAGAAGAAGAAGTTCCACAGTGGGAAATTGACATCTCAACATCCGATTATCAAGTAAGTACCAAGCCTACCCCTGATGCTTCAATTTTAGCTGGTACTTTACCTCCTGATGAGCAATAACCAGAGGTTGAACCTTCAGAACATACAAAAGAAGTTCAAGAACCCAGTCTTGAATAGATATACATTGTCGGAAGCTTGGGAAATATGCTTACCTGGGGAGGTCAACAAATACCTGAACCCGTGGATGAGGTTGCTGCTACACAAGCCATCTCCTATGACCGGAAAAGGAAAGCCATCGTGAAGAGAAACACCAAGAAGAGGAGGCTTACTCTGGATCGCTCCATCCTCATCACCACAGAGGAAAAATTGATTAACACAGAGCATGACAAGATGTCCGATCTTATCGGTGCAGGGATGGAAATCACATATGCCACCATGGATAGAGAGAAAAGGGATGAAGAGGAGTTGGTCATTGCGCTGAAGGAGTTGGAACATCTATGCCATTTGAAGAAATATTATCAGGACTCCACACAGGCCACGGTGTTATTTAGAAGTGAATTCCAAGACGACTACAGTAAATTCACAAATGAGCAACACCTTTTCACTGCAGGAATATCCAATTTCCAAGAAGACACCCTCATGGCACTGATGATGTACAAAGATATGGAAATATGGCATGAGAAAGCACACCAAGAAGTGGAAAGGATCGAATAGATTAACACCGTTCAGCAGGGCCGAGACGCAGAAGAAAACGACATTCGGGTACTAAGGGATAACAACATTGATCGCATAAAGAAGTCGACCGAATACTGGGTGAAAATGGCCCAAGAACCTCACTAGGAAATCCAAGAGAAATGGGCCGAGTGAGAAAAGAGATGGACCAAGATCAACCGGGCGATGAGAGATATCGGCCTCCAAGAATTCGGCACACCCAATGACTTTGTCGACTTGCACGACATAGTCAAATTACATGCCGAACAAGACTCATCATGGGATGTGAAGATAACAAAGGTGGTGAACATGGTTCCAGAACAATTACAACAGTTCATGGAGCACCCGATCAAGGCTCAGACAATGCTACAACAGTTAAGTGCTAAAGTAGTCAAATAGCAGGCACATGCAGTGGAGATAAAGGAGATCCTTTTGGCCCCGATGGAACAACACAAATTCCCATACACCAACACGTGCGGGTAACTCTTCGTCAAGTGGTTGGAGTATGAGAAGATTCATCCACTCAAGTGAGATCATTTGATGACTCTTAGAAGATTGAGAGATGAAAGCGCCATGTGGCGATTTTTTGTTTTACTTAGCTACACTTTTGATAGTTATTTTTAGTTAATAATATGTTATAAATAAGAGGATCAACCTGTTAGAAAAGGTCAATGGTTGTTGCAAAGACCCTCATTTTTGGATTTGTAAAGAACTATTTCAGAGCTACCTTAATTGTGAAGTCCTGTTTAGGACTAGAGACAAGTTTTTGTTTTTCATCAAATGCGTGTGTGATTGGATCTGAAGAAGAAATCCTGCAATAAATTTGTCTTCTTCTAGTTCAACCAGCCGGGCAAGCCTCTCATGAACAACACCAGTATCATCCATGTCTATAAATGCAACGATTCTTAAGCTTGGTACCAAGTACTCCATCGGGACAACAACTTTGAGACCATAAACCAACTTGAAAGGGGTTTGCATTGTTAATTTCTTGCAAGTGGTTCTATAAGCCCAAAGTACTACTGGTACTCTTAAATCCCAGTCATCCCTATTCACACTACAAATCTTTGTCAATGTTGTCTCCACAATTTTGTTGAATGCTTCAACCGTTCCGTTTTCTTATGGATGGTAAAGTGTATTCTTCTAATGGTGAACTGCAAATTCCTCAGTCAGGGCTTCAACTTTCTTGTTGATGAAATGAGTGCCTTGATCGCTCATAAGGGTCTTAGGGCATCCAAACCTGGTTATTATGTTATCAAATATAAAACGTGCAGTTGTAGTTGCACTACAATCCTTGACTACTCTTGCTTCATCCCATATAGCCAGGTATTCTGTCGCAGTGATAATGTACCTTTCTCCTGTGCACTTTCCTGGTGGGTTTATAGGTCCCACGAAGTCAATGGCCCACTTTTAAAATGCTTGTAGGTTCATCTGTGATGCTAGTGGTGTTTCATCTATTCAGGATGGTTTTCCAACTCTCTAGCATACATCACAGGCACTGGTATACTCTTTAGCATCTCTGTGTAAAGTAGGCCACCAAAGGCTAGCTCGCAGAACCTTCTGCGCAGTTTCTTTCCTTGCGTAATGTCCTCCTGTGATGCCTTCATGAGATTCTGTGAGGATTAGCAGGTGATCTGCCTCCATCACACATCTTCTTAGTATCTCATTAGGTCCCATCTTATATAGCTGACCAACTATCAGTGAAAAGTCTGCAGCGCACCACTAGCTGTTTCTTTTGGGAAATTGTATACTCACTTGGAGCCATTCCAGTTGACAAGAATTAGACTATGTTTTTGAAGTGGTCATTCATATTCCTAATGGTGAGAAACTGTGCATCCAGTAGTGTATCCTCCAGATTGGTGGGTTCTTCGCCATGTTCCAACCTCGACAAGTGGTCGGGTCCCTTGTTCATTCTTCCTAGCTTAACTACGATCTCAAAATCATATTCTTGAAATAGGATAAGCCATATTCATATTCACCCCCCCAACACTGGCTTGTTGACTAGGTACTTCACCGTAGAGTGATCAGTAAATATTTTAAAGTGTCCTCCTAGTAAGTAATGGAGGAATTTTTGCAGTGCGTACACCATGGCTAATCCTTCTCTCTCGGTAGTAGTGTAATTGATTTTAGCTATAGATATCTTTCTGCTGGAAAATGCTAATGGATGGGTGATATTCCCTTCTCTAGGTTGTGCCAATACTGCTCCTAATGCAATAGAAGACGCATCGACATGCACGTGAAATTCTCTGCTCCAGTATGAAAAGACCAAAATGGGCGCAATCACCATCTTTTATTTCAGTGTGTCGAAGCTCTGCTGGCATTCGTTTTTCCAACCAAACTGACAGTCTTTCTTTAATAACTTATCCATTGGCATAGTAATCTGAGCATATCCTTTGATAAATTTCTTGTAATAGCTAGTATGTCCTAGTGCAGTGCGCACTTGTTTGAATGGAGTAGGAGGCAGTAAGTCGACTATAATTGCAATTTTTGATGGATCAACCAACAATCCTTTCTTGCATACAATATGTCCTAATAATAGTCCAAATGGTGAGAAGAATATGCACTTCTTCAAATTTAAAGCAATTTGACACTACCTGCATTTGTCCAACATTAGTTTTAGACATTCGATATGATTTTTCAACAAACTAAAAACATTCCAGTCATCAAACCAGGCTTCTAAAAACTTATGCAAAAATTCTTTGAACGCTTCGAGCACCACCCTGAAGAAGATGGATGGGGAATTATTCAGTCCAAATGGCATCACTGTGTATTGGTATGATCCCCATTTTGTGGAAAATGTGGTCTTGTGGTGGTCCTCCTTGGCAATCTGGATCTGATGGTATCCTGAAAACTCGTATGTAAAAGAATATACCTCCTGGCCTCCCACATTATCCAACACTTCATCTGTGAATGGTGTAGGGAAAGGATCATGTAAACAAGCATCATTCAGCTTCCTAAGATCTACGCAGATCCTAATCTTGCCCGTCTTCTTGTCTTGCACCACCATAGGGATGATCCTCTTCGACAGGTTCAATAATCCCTGCTTCTAACATTCTATCGATCTCAATCTTCACTTTTTCCTTATATTTCGGGTTCAATCTGTAGGGTCTTTGCTTGAATGGCTTCGCATCTAGTTTCAAAGGTATTCTCATCTCTCCCATAGGTCTTTTGATACCCTTCATATCGGTGAACTTGGTCAGAAACAAGTCCTGATATTCTTGTAGTAATTCTGTAATTTTGTCAATTGTAGTAGCATCCCAGTAATATCCGACATTGGCAAGATTTGGTGTCTCCTATCCCAATATTGACTTTCTTTATCTTGATCGGTGTCCAATGAATGGCAACTCAACTCCTAGTCCTTCCACATCCCTGTGGCCTTCTGTCTCAACAATGTTTAGCTTCCTCGGATCATCATCTGTGTCGACATTAATGTTGTAACATCCTTGTAGTTTCTGGAATGGCACAGTTCATTCATCCTCTTCTTGCTTCAAAGGGAGGCTAGATGCCTCCTTAAATACTTTCTTCCTCACAATCTATCGTGCTTGATATACTAAAGGAAATTCACTTTCAAACAAAAAGGTGGTTACAAAATTCTGAAGCATACCTTCCCAATCTGTAGTGATGAGGCGCAGATCTGCTTGAAGGTACCAGTTAATAGGAGTCACGTCCAACATGTTAATGAATCTGTGTACCCATTTTTCTCGAGGAATTTCACTCCAGGATTCTTCGTAGCTTCGCACATGGTCCTTTGGGAAACTTTGACCTATGTACCTCACTTCACAGCTTCCTACTTGTGCTGAAAAATGCTTTGTCATCAAGGTTCGACATTGTGTCCAATCTGTAATATTACTTTTGTGCATCCCCCACCATCTTGCTGGTGTATATTTCAAGGCCTCATCCATAGCCAACAACCTCTGTTGTGCTGGTACACTTGTTTCAAAATCTAAGAGGAAGGCTTCTAGAGGGTTCAGACCATCAAAGGTAGGCAAGTTACTTATTGTTGTACCAATCCAATGAACTTCTCTAGTCAGTTGAGCACATCTCCTTGTGGATACTTCATACATCTGGTTCTGCCAGTTCTCTAGTGCTTCTATTGAATATGATGAACATGTGTTGTCACTTCGCCAACTTAGATTTCCATCAACAGTAGGGTTGATATAATCCTGCTGTCTAGCTGTTAATTTATATATGTTTTCCAGCTCATATGCATGGTCTTCTTCTCTGATGGGCTCTGTATATCGGGGAACCTCATCTGGATCTAAGGGTGCAATGAATCTAAGGCAAACTCTTTCAAATGTCATGCGTTTTTTCTTTAAATCAACAACATTAGAATCGTCAAAGGCCCAATCAATTCCTAGCAGTGTAGGGTAAGGGCAGCTATCATAAAAAAATTCAATTACCTCAAAATCTGCAAAGGTCCTAACTCCATCGATGTCCATAGGGACATGCTCCAATCGTCCAAATGGGATGAAAAATTTCTGATTAGCCATTCTAATCCTGATAGGGGAATAGATCAACTTCGGTTTTCCCATTAGTGCCCAAGTTTGCTTCATCATGACATTGACCTCCGACCCTAAGTCGAGGACCACATAGTCTATATCATACTCTCCTATTTGAACATTCAAATATAATTCTTTGTTTGTTCTTCTCTTCTTACCAATATGGTGTACTTCCCTATTCAGTAAGGGGTCTACCTTTCCTATCTCATACTTCCTGATTAGGTTCTGTAACTCTTGCACAACATTCTCATTCCGAATTAACTTAGGACACATGTACAAAAATTCTATGAGTTTACTTACCTCTTTTCCTTCTTTCAGTGAAGCCGATTGATCAACTGCCTGAGGTATTCCATACTCTTTTATTTCTGGTCATGTTTTATATAAGGATCCTTGGTCCCCCTTGAAATCTTGTCTTACTTCCTCGAAGATTTGTCTTTCTTTCCTTGCATCAAAAGCTTGAGTCTTCTCCAAAACTTTCCTGATACCTGACTCTTCTACGATCTTTCTTTGGATTGTTCTATCTTCTCCTATAACAATGCCTCCTCAAGTAATAACAACGACTCTAGGGTATTTTCCACGTGGTTCGACATATATCAGTTGCACTTATGGGTTTTGCTGGGGTCCTTGTCTTTCCTGAAGCTTATGCAGTATCACAGGGCATTCTTCTATGAACTGCTCGAAAGAGTTACAATAACTGCAAGTTGTGCAAGGATTCTGAAAATCCCTTGCCAAGTGTCCTGGCTACGTGCAGTTATAAAAGATTATTTGTCCTCAACCTCAACCCATACCTCCTCATCCTCGTCCTCTGTATCCACCATGAGGATTGAAGTTTCCTCTCCTGGAGAGTTGTACTTTAGAGTGTTTCCTTCTTCTTGTAATTCACCTTGAATCTTGTATATGTCCATCGACCTCTCATGCATGATATCGTAAGATCTAAAATCTCAATCATCATGCCCCACTGATTCACAGAATGTGCAATACGAGTTTGTGGGTGTCTGAACATACTTCTGCATGTAATAACACACACCTGCGTGATGCTTATTTCTGTATACATCGCACCAGGGCAGGTTAACTTGCTTCAAGGGGCTCGATGCTCCTGAGGCCAAATACTCATGAAATAAGAGACAATGTTCCTTATCATGACCTTTGTATCTACATATTACACACCAGATATCTTCTCTTTTTTCCTTCCCCTTGTCCTTCTTCATATCCTCGACCTGCAGAGACAAACTAGTTAGTTGGCTCAATATCTGGCTCATGCCTGAGCTAGATTCTCCCATAGGTGTTGATTCAAGATTCATGGCGATCTCCAAAGCTTCTTCCTGCAATGAAATCTTCTGCTACATCAGAGGGACTCTAATGTGTGGTAAAGGTTCCGTGATGAACCATTCTTTGTTCTATTCATTGGGGATCTGAAAAGTTAATCGACCTGTTAGGGTCTTGAATCTCTGGTCGAACTCCCAAACAGGTTCTGCTATCTTTTGTTTGATCTCTTTTAGCTCTGTAATACATTGTGACTCCAAATTAGTTTTCTTAAACTCTGTAATAAACACATTCTTGATCTCTTTCAGTGGCTTAGGCTATGCCAGTCCTTGGACAAGTTTCATGTACCAACTCAGCGCGTGGTCCCTTAGTGTAGTGCTGAACTGGGTTCTCTTGATGGCTTCATCGGTGATACTTTTAATGTTCCACACGGCCTCACAGAGGAACCAATGTTGATCAGGATCCTCAGATCCATCTCCCCTGAAGATAGGGAGCCTCATCTCATCTTCCATAGAGTTCCCTAGGCTTCCTGTCTGAGTATAGGCTGAGTTTCTAGTAACAACACTCTGAAGACTCTGGTGGTTCTGGATATTCTGGTTTCTTGGTTCTATTGAAACAACAGGAGGGTTAATGTTACTTACTTCAGTAATTTGTGCAGTTCCTGAGGTTTATGGATCGCTTTGGCGAAGTTATTCAGCTTTCGCTTCTTCTGTTCTGGTGGGTTCTGAATGTTCTTCATCAGTTAGATCTACCTCTTCTCCATTGTAGAAACCCTCTTCTCTATAGTTTTTCTTACACAAGTTCTCAAGGTGAACCCCTCTGAATACTCTTCCACTGCGTGTATGTCCATATTCTGTGTCACTGTCACTGTTTGAATTTATGAACATTAGCCTTTTGAGGTCTAGCCAATCTACTGTATCTTCAAGACTTTCTTTTCATGCAACAACATCTTGATTCTCAGCTTCAAAAAGTGCAAAAATTTTCCTCTGGGTCCTTTGAAAAAGTATCTCTTGGCTTGGCTGTACGATTCTACCCTATCAACATCAATTTCAATGATATACCCTCCAATGGTACTATCAAACCAATGATCTACTTCTCTAGATACAACGTTGTCAACTCTCTTGATATTCTAGATTAGTGTTGGTGTCCAAACCACAGGAGGTCTAGATCTGATCTCTAACTGGGTATCGACTAACCTAGCCAACCACTCAAACAACTCCTGGTGGATTCCTCCAAATAATATCTCGTGAATGTCGGTGAAGATGTATCTTTGTAGCCAATCTTCAATACTCAGTTTAGGGTTCTTATTCTGGGCTTCGGTGAAGTCCCTCTCTTGATCCTCTATCCACTTTTGAATATCTATCTTCGATGGGAACCACCTTGACATTCCCTTAAAAATATTCTGGTCCTGGAAACAAAACCATTTGTTGGCACATGGGTAGACCAAGGGTTCACTCCAAGAGCGCACCAACAAGCCCTAGCTATTGGCCCTTTCGACAACACCTGAAAAGCAGATTTAGTCTCACCCGAAGCAGCTAAGAGGGGGGTTGCAGGACAGAGATGTCTACAACCAGGGGAATATCAAGTGGAACTAATACAACAATAATGCAACATTCATATATCTCTTATCAGCTAGATCTACTCTACGCAACTATAAATCTGATCTAACACAATAATGCAAATAATAGTATAACAATGACAGATATCCAGGCATCAATCACACATACGACAAAAAATATACGTGGTTCACCCTTTCTCTAGGGCTACGTCCACATAACTGTTCTTATGATATATTAAGATGAAGCTTGCGGTTTTGATCTACGCTCTTGGTCAGTAGATCTTCTCTCTTCTTCTCTTTGTCTCCCACCTTCTTGCGCACCCAACTGTAGGACTTGATCTTCACATCCATCTGAAGATCTTACAATACCAGAAGGCTCTCACTCTCATCACTCCTCTCTCTCATAGTACAATAATCTCTTAACCAACAACAATCAATATCAATACGCAACACTAGTACTGACCCGACCTAGGTCCTCTCAACCTTTATTTATACATTATAGTCCCTCACCAAAAATCTTAGGTCAAAACCTAGGTGTCAAAACCCTAATTACCCAAAACCCTAGGTTTCTAAAACCCTAGGTCAACTTGACCCACCTTTTCAGGGCTTTTCCAACCCGTCTTTCCTCCCTTCTTGTGAGGTTCTCCAAAGCATCCAATGGTGGCTTTCTCTACTTGTTGAGTTGTCCCCAATCCATCTTCATTGTTGATCTATCATCCTCGATATCCTCATCCAATGGCTTTATTTTCCGTACTTCGCTACGACGTTTCTTCTCTTTTGCTTACTTCGACCCAGTGACAGTCACTGTGTCTCCCGCGCAGTTCACGTTTGACCTTTTCTTCCTCAATCTTCGCTTCCTTCCATAACCAAGGGCCAATAGTGCCATCAACCAAGGAGGGCCCTCATCCATATTGTTCTGCCAACCCAACCTTGCCTTAGTCTTGATAGAATAACTCTCTGACAAACCAACAAAAAGTTAAAATAAGCAATCATTCTAAACTGATAGGTGGCCTAACTTTTCCTTTTAGAAGTCAGGTGTAGACCTTAGGACTAACATCTTCTGGCGCCATTTCCGGGGAACAGAGTAACAAAATATATTTCTCTAGGAGAATGAAAATTAATCAGCTCTGACCTTTGTTGGTGAAAAAATATCAGACACCAACAAACTTCGATCTTTCACCTAGAGACTTCACTGAGTAAAATCGAAAGAATAAATAATGGCGCCCAGAAAGGGATACAACAGATCCAAATCTGAAAATAGCAAAGCCAAGAAGGCCGATTCTAACCTTGAGAATAACACAGTATGCTCTGAGCTAGAAACGCAACTAAGGAAATCCACTGTATCTCAGAGATACACTCCCCCCCTCAAGGGAAAAGCTGAACACCAAGAGAATACTTCAAACCATCATCACAAGCAGCTTGAATTTTCTAGCCTTGAGAATCATAATTCCAAAGGGGCTCAGACATCTCCTACTCCCGATTCCACTTCAACATCTAGTATTGAGTCCACTCCTGTATCTCCCATAAATTTGTAGATTCCTATTGTTCAAGCCATGGCCATTAACAGGAAGGAAGTCATAATTGCTGCCATATATGCACCCTTAGTGCTACCTGTAGTTTTACATGCACTCCCAACCAAATATTACTTGAAATATCTGCCAAGATATAATGGGGAAGGTGAAATCACTGCTGAAGAACATCTGGTATCCTTTTACAGTTTTGCAAACAACTTTAACATTGATTATTCAGATGTGTGGATGAGGTTGTTTGTACAGAGTCTGGATGGGGAGGTCAGAAAATGGTTCATAAGTCTTCCTCCAGCCTCCAATGCAGATATTGAGGCGTTAGATGAAGATTTTATAAAGAAATGGGGATATAAGAGAGAATATCTCTATTACATCACTGAATTTGGGGCTCTAAAGAGAAAAAATGGTGAATCTATTTCAGACTTCACCAAGAGATTCAATAAAATGTATGGTAGAATCCCAGATGAAATCAAACCAACTAAATCCTCTACCAAGATCACTTATGCTAATGAATTTGATGTAGAATTCTCCCTCCTGCCGAGAGAGAGAAGATCAACCACACTGTTGTCCATTGAGGAAGCAACCATTGAGGTTGAATCTAATATTTTGGCATCAAACAGATTAAAGACTAGTTCTGATAAACAAAAGAAAAAACAGAGAGAGGATTCCCTTGCCTCCTCTAACTCAACCACCTATGATCCAAAACTTGATGAAATGACCAAGACTTTGAAGGATATGAATTTTGAGATAATTAAGCTAAAATGGGAATCCAAATAGCCAAACAAAATTTTTCAAGGGGCTGGTAATACAAATCAAAACCAATTCATAAGGCCTAATGATTCTCCTCAAGTAATGCAGAGAGAAAGGAGAAATGATGATGATAAAAGGGTAGTGCTCCATTTCCAAAACAATCAGATTGAGGAGATAGATGTAGACAATGATGCTATGGATGATACTATTGTGCTCTTCAATGAGATAGATTATTATACCAGTCACTTAACACAACAAGAATATGAGGTAGCACAATTGCCAAATCAATTTGATGATTACATAGGGGAAGAGGGAGTTATTCAAGGTCAACCCAAGAAGAAATACGATTTGAGGATGAGAAATGGAGATTCTAAGGCCACCACCTCTGATCAAGGAAAACAAGAAGAAGCACCTCCCAAGTGATGAGGAGCATCCCTCACGTCAAGCGAGCCAATGCGAAAGTGGAAGATAGCTGGACAGGCCAACACAAATTTTGAAACACCTTGAAACTGTTGCACAGACATTAATGTGATAATTTAATGAGGCACACTTTTATATTGTAATGGACCTTGAGCGGATAGCTCTCGTCCTTAAGTAGATGGATGACATTTATTATATTTAATGTAGGTAGATAGGATTTTTAATTCATAGATTAGACAGTTTCAGAAGAAAAGAGGGAAAAACGGACATAGACACCCTCATTGTGCATTGTAACATAACTCCTAATAGTTAGGAGAATTCTGAGCATAGAGAGAAGCAAAGAGCTGTGTAGAAACACCCATGTATAGCTATTTGGATTAATAGAAGAAATCTTTGATTCAAATTTATGGTTTGTGTTGTTCTCTGTGTATGTGTGTTAATTGATATGCTCATGAGTATTTACTTCCTGTTATGCATTTGTTGTTATGCTGTGTATATGATTTCATGTGTTGAGATTGAAGTCTGAAAGGAAGTGGAAGGAATGAGTTTCAATTGTTTCTCTATCTAAGTAAGGATTCCTGCAAGGAGTGCAGTTGAAGTCGTCCGCAAGGAGTGCGTTGACAGAAGGCTCAGATAGTTTAACTCTTGTTCTCGTTCACCCAGAAGTGAAATTGGGTTATACGAGTTGTGCAAGGAGTGCGCAGGCTAAGGAGATTCTCAGTTGTGAATCTGAGCGAAGTATTGAAGGACTGCTACTGCAGGTGTGCGTAGAGTCCAAAGAACTCAACACTTGGAGGTGTTTGAGAACTGATGCAACGAGTGCGTGCAAGGGCCCTCTTTGAGTTTGAAAGTGTGAGGAAGCTTAGGAGGGATAATTCTTCCAAGCTCGTCGAGGAGAAGTACCAGGATTTTGTGTCATGGAAGTGTATGAACAAGCACTGCAAAGTTACGCGCAGGAGGACTAGTTTTCATAGAGGAATACTGGGTTCAACCTGTAGAAGACATCCAAGAGGAAGAAATCGACGGTCAGGATCTCGAGGAAAGGATAGGTGAAATCCCGTCAGCCATTGGATCCGCCAAAGAAGCGAGGAGGTTACGGCCGTGTTCGGAGGTTAAGCTCAGGAGGATCACGAGCCATAGGATCGTTGTTGGGTTAACCGTCAGCCGCTCGATCAGACAGAAGTTGTGCTGGGGTTAAGTCCTAGTGAGTAGAGGAAAGTCCTGGAGAGGTATCAGGATATTGGAGCATCAGGGTTTCAGAAGTCCAGAGACTCGAAACATTTCAAGTCTCAGAACCTTGAGAAGAAGTCCTAGCCGTGGATCTCAGGGCGGACACGCGTTGGAAGATCCGAGAGGAGTCAGGGTTCGACATTTCGAGAATCCCGGGGACAAAGAAATTGTTACATCAAGAATCACGATCCAACGATGTACGAAAAGGAAATGAGGAGATAGTGACGTGGAAGAGTCAACCCTCACGTGCATCGGGAGTCGGTGTTTTGTGATTCTTGGAAATCATAGTAGCGGGAATCGTGAAACTCTGAAACGTGATTTCCTGACAGGTTAAAAGAGTGGGCCACGGAGGAGTTGGCAAGGTGGAAAAGTGGCAGATTTCATTGGGGTTTAGGGAAGTGAAGCTCCGAGGGAAACTTTACACTTGGATTCGTGAAATCCCGAGAGTTAACCAAGACCGTCCATCTTGAAGAGGACGCGTGGTAGAAATCAGAGTCATCGGGAAAAGTCTCAACAAGGAAAGCCGTCTATCGGTGTTTGAGTCATCGGGATATCGGGGATCCTGACGACAAGGTGTTTATGCATGTTGGAATCGTGAACGGCGAAACCCCGATGAGGAATATGACTATGGTCATATAAGGAGCGGTCACGTGGGCAAAAGGATTAGTCTAGGGAGGGGTTAAGGCAGCAAGGAAGAACATCGGCATATTGGGGATCGGGGATTGGTAAAGCGAAGTGTTTAGAGTATCGCGAGTGCCGAAATCTCGATAGGGGAAACTCCAATAGGGACGTGAAAGGTCAGCTTTGACTTACGTTGGGGTTTGGGGTTTTGAGAATCCAAAAACACTCGACTACAGGACTCACGAAACTGCGAAGTCTGATTTCTCGATCATTAAGGGAGATCTTTTGGAGAACTACTGTGGGTGTGGAAAATTCTCGACAGGGAATTAGAAGAGCTTTCAGTTCTTCGGGCCGAGTACAGAGGAGGTCCTGTGAGCGGACGTGCCTGAGTGGCGTGACTACGTCAAGTGGTATCAGAGCCCTGAATATTGCTTGTATATTTCAGGCAGGAAGAGGTAGGGAGAGATAAAGAGAATACTCTGATACACGTCAAGGGGTATCAGAAGCCCAGAAAGACTCTTTGCTTTCTGTAGCAGGGAGAGGGAAATTCACAATGCCACCGAGAAGAGATAGATAGTCACTCGATCCAGAGGATAGGGAGATGCCGTGACGAAGGGGCAGGAAGATGGCAGATCCAGCTATAGAGAGACAAATTTGTGATCTTCGAGCCAGACTCGAAGATATGGAGACAGCGCAAAGACGCACAGTCAGTGCAGGGGATCTGAGTGATTCTGAAAATGAAGTTGAAGCTGAACATGGGGAAGAAGTTGCAGTCGAGGATGCAGCCAATGAACGCATAATGAAAGCTATTGCATGGATGGGTTCAAAAACGAAGATGGACATTCCAGTTTATGAGGGGAATCTGGATGCGGAAGAGCTTCTAGATTGGATTAGAGCTCTGGATACATACTTCGATTATGAAGATGTCGAAGAGGATAAGAAATTCAGGCATGCTGTCATGAGATTTAAGGGACACGTAGCATTATGGTGGGACGAGCTACAAGAAGATAGACGCTGCAAGGGCAAGCAAAAAATTAAAAGTTGGGATCGAATGATTACAAAGATGAAGGAAAAGTTCATCCCGAGGGATTATCAAATCACTCTGTTCAGGAGGATGCAGAACCTGAGACAGAAGCTGATGACAGTAAAAGAATACACGGAGGAATTCTATCGACTGAACATCAGAGCAGGTCATCGGGAGAGTGATGATGAGAAAGTTGCCAGGTATATGAATGGCTTGAGATACAATATCCAGGACGAGATGAGTATGGAAACCATCCGAAAGGTGGAGGATGCCTACCAAATGGCTTTGAAAGCTGAAGAGAAGTTGAGCCATAAGCAAGGTCAGCGAGGCCGAGGCAGGAGTCAGCCCAAAGGCAAATCGGTTGCCCAAGATAAATACCAGAAGCCCAAGGACGACTGGAAAAAGCCTCAGACTAGAACTGAGAGAGGTGGAACCTCACAGAGAGGACCATATGCTGAGCAGAGAGGGAAACATACTGAGCAAAGAGGAGGATACGCTGATAATAACATGTTTCCTCGTACTAGAGGTAGAGGAAGAGGAAGAGGTGGAGTAATCACATGCTTCACATGTGGGAAGAATGGGCATAAGTCATTCGACTGTCCAGATAAAAAGAAGGATGGAGGAGAAGCTCACATCGTCGAGGCACATAGGCAAGATGTTGAAGCAGAATATGTAGAAGGTGGAAGGTCATTAATGATGCGTAAGGTTCTCTTAGCACCCGAGAAGGAGGTGGAGGACTCAGCTCAAAGAAACAGACTTTTTAGAACTGCTTGCAAAACCAAGGATAGGGTATGCAAGGTTATCGTGGATAGCGGTAGCACAGATAATCTTGTTTCAACCGAGATGGTAGAGAAGCTGGAGCTGGAGACGATTGATCACCCGAGCCCATACAAAGTTTCATGGCTACAGAAGGGACATCAGGTAAATGTCACTAAGCAGTGTTTAGTTGAATTCAAAATAGGAGGGTATAATGATAAAATACTCTGTGATATTATTCCTATGGATGTTTGTCATTTATTACTGGGCAGACCATGGCAGTATGACAGGAACATAATTCATGATGGGAAGATGAATACGCATACTCTAGTGAAGAATGGGAGGACACACATGTTTCTTCCAATAAAAGATAAGGAGGTGAAGCCGGAAGTAAGCAACACAGTACTTCTCATGAGTGGAAAGGAGCTTCTTATGGAGGTGAAGAAGAAAGAAGATCCACAATTCTTTGTGATCAGGAAACCAAGGATCGTTTTGACTAGCACGAGAGTAGACGATTTTCCAGGAGAAGTTCAGGAACTATTGGAGGAGTTCACTAACATCATAGTGGACGAATTACCTCATTCGTTGCCACCAATGAGGAGTGTGAGTCATCATATAGACCTCATACCAGGAGCTAGTTTGCTGAATAAAGCCACGTACAGGTTGATGCCGCAAGAAAATGACAAGGTCAAGAAGTAGGTCCAGGAGTTGCTAGACAAAGGATTGGTCAGGGAAAGTTTGAGCCCGTGTGCCGTTCCAACGGTACTCAGTCCAAAAAAAGATGGAGGTTGGAGAATGTGTACCAAATCAAGAGCCATCAACAAGATAACCATCAGGTACATGTTTCCATTACCAAGAATGGATGATTTAATGGATTTCTTAAGTGGAGCAAAACTTTTTTCAAAGATTGATTTGAAAAGCGGATATCACCAAATTCGCATGAGGGAAGGTGATGAGTGGAGAACAACATTCAAGACAAACAAAGGTTTGTATGAATGGCTTGTCATGTTGTTTGGCTTGACAAATGTGTCGAGTACCTTTATGAGGTTAATGAATGAAGTCCTGAGAGAATTCATCGGAAAGTTTGTCATTGTGTATCTGGATGACATATTAATTTTCAGCAAAACAAAGGCAGAACATCTAAAGCATTTAGCTACAGTGATGAAGAAGCTACAACAGGAGAAGCTATTGATTAACATGAGAAAATCTTCATTTATGAAGAAATAACTCATTTATCTGGGATTTATTATATCTGCGAATGAATTGAAGATGGATCCAGATAAGGTGGAGATAATTAAAAATTGGCCATCACCGAGAAATATTTTTGAGGTGAGGAGTTTTCATGGTTTGGCTAGTTTCTACCGGAAGTTCATTAGAAATTTCAGTGGGATTAGCGCAGCGATGATGGATACAGTCAAGAAAATACATAAATCTTTTCACTGGACTGAAGAGGCTGAGAAAAGTTTCAAATTTTTGAAACGGAAGATCACGGAACAACCGGTTCTGGTGTTGTCGGATTTCCAAAAGACGTTTCAAGTGAAATGTGATGCAAGCGGGTTTGCAATAGGAGCGGTCTTGAGTCAGGAGGACATACAGATTGCATATTTCAGCGAGAAGTTGAATGAGGCAAAAGAAAAGTACTCCACGTATGATAAGGAATTCTATGCCATCATCCAGGCATTGAAAAAAT
>SNQJ01S0066233.1:25973-44848 GCA_010110895.2 Picea sitchensis
AATGGAGGCACTATTTGATTCCAAAGGAATTTGTTTTATATAGTGATAACCATGCATTACAATTTGTGACTCAATAGGAAAAGTTGAATCAGAGGCATGTTAAATGGGTTGAATACATGCAGAATTTCACTTTTGTAATTAAGCATATTTTAGGTACTGCTAACAAAGTGGCTGATGCTTTGAGCATGAAATGTTTGCTGATGCAGAAGTTCAAAGTCAGGACGTTAGGCTTTGATAATCTCATAGATATGTATGCAGATGATCAGGATTTTAGAGAAGCGTACGGAGCTGCTGAGAACCCAGTTCTCAGAGACAAAAGCCAGTGGATAGAGTACATGATCCAGGAAGGATTATTATTCAGAGGCAATCAGTTGTGTATTCCAAATTGCTCCATGAGGGAGAATCTGTTAAAAGAAAAACACAACGGAGGATTTGCCGGGCACTTCGGTCATGATAAGACATTTGCGAAGCTAAGCGAGTCATACTTTTGGCCAGGGATGCGGTCAGAGGTCAAGTGGTTTGTAGACAGATGTAGGATTTGCCAGCATTCAAAGAGAAGAAAGTAGAATGCAGGATTCTATCAACCATTACCCATACCCAAGAGGCCGTGGGATGAAATTAGCATGGATTTCGTATTGGGATTGCCAAGGACATAAAGAGGATTTGATTCAGTCTTTGTGGTAGTGGATAGGTTTTCCAAGATGGAACATTTTATCCCATGCCAGAAAACCAGTGATGCGACTCACATCACAAATCTGTTTTTCAAAGAGGTCGTTCGACTTCACGGCTTACCCAGAAGTATAGTTTCAGACAGAGATACAAAGTTCGTGGGACATTTCTGGAGGACACTGTGGAAGAATATGGGGAATAACTTGATGTTTAGTTCTGTCTATCATCCTCAGACGGATGGGAAAAAAGAAGCGGTGAATAGAAGTCTGGGAGACTTGCCGAGGAGCTTGGTGATAGATCACCATAGCCAGTGGGATAGTATATTGCCGCAAGCAGAGTTCGCATATAATGACTCAGTGAATAGGAGCACAGGCCAAAGTCCATTTCAGATTTTGTATGGCATGCAGCCGAGAGGAGTTTCTGAATTAAGAGATTCGGAACAGACTATGACTAGGAGCGCAAGTGCCGAAGAGTTCGCAGAGGCAACGAAAGAACTTCACGGCCAGGTGAAGCAGCGACTGCTAGATTCAAATTACAAATATAAGTGCAAAGTCGACCAGCGGAAGAGACAACTTCAGTTCGAGGTTGGTGAATTATTTCTGGCACATTTGAGGAAACAGAGGTTCCCAAGGGGAACATACAATAAATTGAAAATGAAGAAAATCGGACCATGTAAGGTCTTGAAGAAATTGGGGGAAAATGCTTATGAGATCGAGTTACCGGATGGGATCGAAATATCTCCGATATTCAACGTCTCAGATTTATACCCATATAAACTTGAAGAGACCGAGACAAGTGATGAACAACCAGAGGTTCAGTGGCAGAAGCAGATGCCAGTTGCAGAGAAGCTGCATATAGAATGCATACTAGATAAACGAGTGGGTAAGAAGACCAGGAGGGAAGAATACTATGAGTATCTGGTCAACTGGAAGGGCCATCTAGTGGAAGATACCAGCTGGGAGAACGAAGTAGAAATACAGAAGTGTGGATGTACCGTGCAGGAGCTCATGGCCAGGAGCCCATGAAAATTTTCAAGCAAGGGAGTATGATGCAGGAGAATCCCTCACGTCAAGCGAGCCAGTGCGAAAGAGAAAGACAGCTAGACATGCCAGCACAAATTTTGAAACACCTTGAAACTATTGCATAGACATTAATGTGATAATTTAATGAGGTGCACTTTTATTCTAGTTAATTCATTAAGTATATGGACGACATTTATTCTAGATAATGCATGTAGATAGGATTTTTAATTCATAGATTAGATAGTTTCAGAAGAAAAGAGGGAAAAATGGATATAGACACCCTCATTGTGCATTGTAACATAACTCCGAATAGTTAGGAGAATTCTGAGCATAGAGAGAAGCAAAGAGTTGTGTAGAAACACCCATGTATAGCTATTTGGATTAATAGAAGAAATCTTTGATTCAAATTCATGGTTTGTGTTGTTCTCTGTGTATGTGTGTTAATTGATATGCTCATGAGTATTTACTTCCTGTTATGCATTTGCTGTTATGCTGTGTATATGATTTCATGTGTTGAGATTGAAGTCTGAAAGGAAGTGGAAGGAATGAGTTTCAATTGTTTCTCTATCTAAGTAAGGATTCCTGCAAGGAGTGCAGTTGAAGTCGTCCGCAAGGAGTGCATTGACAGAAGGCTCAGATAGTTTAACTCTTGTTCTCATTCACCCAGAAGTGAAATTGGGTTATACGATCCGTGAAAGGAGTGCGTAGGCTAAGGAGAGTCTCAGTTGTGAATCTGAGCGAAGTATTGAAGGACTTCTGCTGCAGGTGTGCGCAGAGTCAAAATAACTCAACACTTGGAGGTGTTTGAGAACTACCGCAAGGAATGCGTGCAAGGGCCCTCTTTGAGGTTGAAAGTGTGAGGAAGCTCAGGAGGGATAAGGCTTCCAATCTTGTCGAGGAGAAGTACCGGGAGTTTGTGCCGTGAAAGTGTTTGAACAAGCACTGCAAACTTACCCGCAGGAGGACCAGTTTTCATAGAGGAATACTGGGTTCAACCCGTAGAAGACATCCAAGAGGAAGAAATCGACGGTCAGGATCTCGAGGAAAGCATAGGTGAAATCCCATCAGTCGTTGGATCCACCAAAGAAGCGAGGAGGTTACGACCATGTTCGGAGGTTAAGCTCAGGAGGATCACGAGCCGTAGGATCGTTGTTGGGTTAACCATCAGCCGTTCGATCAGATAGAAGTTGCACTGGGGTTAAGTCCTAGTGAGCAGAGGAAAGTCCTGGAGAGGTATCGGGATATTGGAGCATCAGGGTTTCAGAAGTCCAGAGAATCGAAACCTTTCAAGTCTTGGAACCCCGAGAAGAAGTCCTAGCCGTGGATCTTAGGGCGGACACACGTTGGAAGATCCGAGAGGAGTCAGGGTTCGACATTTCGAGAATCCCGGGGAAAAATAAATCGTTACATCAAGAATCACGATCCCGCGATGTCCGAAAAGGCGATGAGGAGATAGTGATGTGGAAGAGTCAACCCTCACGTGCATTGGGAGTTGGTGTTTTGTGATTCTTGGGAATCATAGCAGCGGGAATCGCGAAACTCTAAAACGCGATTTCTCGACAGGTTAAAAGAGTGGGCCATGGAGGAGTCGACGAAGTGGACAGGTGGCATATTTCATTGGGGTTTAGGGAAGTGAAGCTCCGAGGGAAACTTTACACTTGGATTCGCGAAATCCCAAGAGTTAACCAGGACCGTCCATCTTGAAGAGGACGTGTCACAGAAATCGGAGTCATCGGGAAAAGTCCCGACAAGGAAAGCCATCTATTGGTGTTTGAGTCATCGGGATATCAGGGATCCCAACGACAAGGTGTTTATGCATGTTGGAATCATGAACCGCGAAACCCCGATGAGGAATATGACTGTGGTCATATAAGGAGCGGTCGCGTGGGCAAAAGGCTTAGTCTGGGGAGGGGATAAGGAAGCAAGGAAGCGCATCGGCATATCGGGGATCGGGGATTGGTAAAGAAAAGTGTTTAGAGTATCGCGAGTGCCGAAATCCCGACAGGGGAAACTCTGATAGGGACGCGAAAGGTCAGCGTTGACTTACGTTGGGGTTCGGGGTTTTGAGAATCCAAAAACACTCGACTACAGGACTCGCGAAACTGCGAAGTTCGATTTCCCGATCATTAAGGGAGATCTTTTGGAGAACTACTGTGGGTGTGGAAAATTCTCGACAGGGAATTAGAAGAGCTTTCAGTTCTTCGGGCCGAGTATAGAGGAGGTCCTGTGAGAAGACGTGCTTGAGTGGCGCGACTGCGTCACCAAGCCAAATCCAAATAAAGGTATGCCATATAAAACTCAGTCATCTCCACTATCAAAAATTCTTACCCCTGAAACAAAGGAAGCTTATAAGTCACCAACCTCTTTCATCTTGGAACATGAGCTGAGAAAAATCAAGATTCCTATCCCTTTGATAGAATTGTTAAAAAATGAACCTTTCAAGAAATCCATCATGAAAGTTTTGCAACCCACTCCTTCTAGTGTATCTTCTGATGTCATTAGTCTACAGGATGAAAACCTAGCCATTACTGTGGGTGCACACATTGAGGATGGATCTTATGCTTTTCCTCCTTTCTAAATATCTCTGAATCTCCATGATAAGATCCAGCACATTTGTCTTATGGACTTAGGAGCCTCTCACAATGTGATGCCCAAATTTTATATGGAAGAACTAGGTCTAGATATTACCAAGCCTTACCAAGACTTGTACTCCTTTGATTCCAAGAAAGTAAAATTCCTGGCATTGATAAAGGATATGGTGGTTTCTCTAGCACAATTACCCATGAAGAGTGTAGTGATGGACATTACGGTGGCCGACATCCCCCCAAAGTTTGGCATGCCATTATCTAGAACTTGGGCTAAGAAGGTTGGAGGATCATTGAAAATGGACCTCACATATGCCACCATTCTCATGTTTGGTGGTGAGCACAGGAGGCTATATAGAGAGGTTAGGTTAACCTACATAGTTAGTGATCATCAAAACCAAAGAAATCACCCCATTTATGCTGTTGAGGATGGGATGGGTTCGTCTGTTTTTCATTTAAATGATGATGAACCTGAAATATCAGTTAACCAACGCATAGATCAACCAATGAATGGTCAATAAAACAAGGTGTGGAAGATGTATTTCGATGGTTCTTCATCAAAAGAAGGATCCAGTGTAGGTATTCTCCTCATTTCCCCTTTAGAAGAAGTAAGAACCCTCTCTTGTAAGCCGGAGTTTGAGACTACTAACAATATAGTTGAATATGAAGCTCTGGTATTGGGATTGAGGGCTACCAAAGACATGGCCATTGATTTTTTAGTAATTTTTGAATATTCTGAGTTGGTCATCAATCAAGTGACGAATATCTATAAAACTAAGAAAAAAAGGCTCAAGCAGTACATAAAGGAGGTATGGGATTTGATCGATAATTTCTTTCTAGAATTTAACATTTCTTTCATTTCAGAGAACAAAATCAGAAAGATGATTCTTTGGCCTTAGTTGCCAGCACGTTCAGGCCTCCCATTGGCCCAAATATTAAATATCAGGTGGAAATCAAACATAGAACAACCATACCAGACAACATAAAGCACTGACAAGTCTTTAGTGATGATTTATAGTTGCAGATATTTCTTCACACCATTGATGAATTCTCCAATATCTCAACTGATCAAGAAATTCATGAAGATGAAAATGAGAAATTAGAAGATCAACAATCTTCTCATCTGCTGAAGACAATGGCTGGTCATGATATTGTGGAGTTGAAAACCAATCACATTCCAAGAGGACTAGTACCATTGGAAATATTGTTCGACAACAACGATGTTTACAAAGGAACTTCCATGAAGAATCAAGAAGAGGAGGTGACAGAGTGCAATATTGGGATCGCTGAGAATCCCAAGATCATAAAGCTGTCCAAAGCATTGGCTGCAGAACAAAAAGACAGGTATGTGAGTCTCATTAAAAAAATTTCTGATACTTTTGCATGGTCCTATGAATATTCAAAGACATTTGATACTGACATCATCCAACACAAGATCCCTCTAAAAACTAGCTCCAAGCCATTCAGACAGAAGATTAGACAATTTAATCCTATGTTAATGTCCATAACTGAGAAAGAGCTAAAAAAAATGTTGGATGTGAAGATTATTGTACCATTGAGGTATTCAAATTGGGTGGCCAACTTAGTACCTATGAGGAAGAAAAGTGGGGAGATACGCTTATGCGTTGATTTCAGAAGTCTCAACGAGTGTTCTTTGAAGGAAAATTACCCCCTCCCCAAGATGGATCATATTTTACAGAGGGTGGTAGGTGCACACATAATTTCCTTGTTGGATGGATACTCTGGTTATAACTAGATAACAATTTGTGAGGAAGATAAAAAAAATACAACATTCACCACCCCATGGGGAACATTAATGTATGACAAGATGACCTTTGGGCTCATGAACACAGGGGCCACTTTTCAGATGGCCATGGACATATTTTTTGTGGGGGATAAAGACAAATTGATGTTACCATTTTCTCCAAGTCTGATGAGGAACATTTGCAACATTTGGAGCAAGTTTTCAAGAAATGCAAGAGGTATGGGATATCTCTCAATACTAGGATGTCTCACTTTTCCATGCCAAAAGGAAATCTCCTGGGCCACATCATATCAGTGGGAGGCATAAAAATTGATCCAAAGAGGGTTTGTGCCATTCAACAAATTGAGATTCCTATAAATAAAAAGGCTGTCCAATATTTTATTGGTAAGATAAACTTCCTCAGACGCTTTGTGCTGAATTTTGATGAAATTCTGAAGCCTATTACTAACATGTTGAATAAAGATGTTGTGATAAAATGGTCCTTGGAGGAGAAATCAACTTTCAAAAAAATCAAGCAAGCTTTAGTTGAAGCACCTGTATTGGCCAGCCCTGACTATACCAAAGGTTTCTTCATCTTTTACTTTACCTCAGAGGAAACAATTGTTGTTGTACTGCTACAAAAAAATGAGGAAGGGCATGAGAAGCCAATAACCTTTTTCAGCAGAGCCCTCCGAGATGCTGAGCTCAATTATGATATATTAGAGAAGCAGGCTTATGCACTGGTCAAATCACTCAAGGCCTTTAGGGTTTACATGCTACAGTCTATCATAACAACCTTTGTTCCTAACAATAGTGTCAAAGAGATTTTGGTCCATCCAGACATCGAGGGGAAAAGAGGAAAATCGATTGTCAATATGTTGGAGTATGCTTTTCACATAAATCCCACCAAGATTATTAAGGGGCAAGGACTGGCTAAATTGCTACCAGAATCAAAATGCAAGGTGCTAGAGTTGCATCAAATCTTCACCCAATCAGATGCACCCATCATACAGCTTGGACAAGACAACTTACAGGTATTTGAAAAATATTCCTCTTCACCTTGGTATAAAAACATCATCTATTTTATACAACATTTTGAATGTCCACCAGATGTGAAGAAGACAAAGGCCATCTCTCTCAAGTTGAAAGCCATCAAATTCTGCATTTCAAACTAGAAATTGTATTGGAGGGATCCTACTGGCATTCTATTAAAATGCCTTGATGGAAATGATGCTAAACAAGTCACAACATAAATGCACAGAGGAGTGTGTGGAGGGCACCAGCGTTGGAAGGCCACAATGCTCAAGATCCCGAGGGCAAGATACTATAGGCTGACCCTTTTCTTTGATTTGTTTGCCACTATTAGAGCCTACAATGAATGTCATATGTTTGTAGGGAAACAAAAGTTACTATCACTGCCCTTGAAACCTATCAAATCCATTAGTCTGTTTCAACAATGGGGGTTAGACTTTATAGGAGAAGTAAATCCACCCTATAGTGTAAAACACAAGTGGATCCTCACTGCCAACGACTAATTCACCAAATGGATTGAGGCTATGCCCACCAAGAATGCCACTGAAAAGGTAATCATGAATTTCCTGGAAACTAATATTTTTTCCATTTTTGGTTGCCCTAGTAAGATTGTAACAGACAATGCCCAAGAATTCAAGTCCAAAGCCATGATTGAATTCTATGGCAGTGAAAACATTTCCTTGACACATTCCACACCCTATTACCCTTAGGGAAATGGCCTGGCATAATCATCAAACACGACTCTCATCAAGATCATTAAAAAGTTGTTGACTGAAAGAAAGAGATCCTTGGACTCTAAACTCAAATATGCCTTATGGGATGACATGATCAGCAGTAAGAAGTCTCTGGGAACCTCACCATTCCATCTTGTTTATGGCATAGATGCCATTTTCCCTACTCAACTTGGTATAACAGTCCTGAAATTCTCGAAGGAGGACATTGAGGAACCCAATGACATAAAAAGGAGAATCTTTCAGATTATAGAAGTTCAACAAAGAAGAGAGGCACTAGATTAGAGGACAGAAGCATACTAGAACAAGATCAAATCAGCCTTTGATAAGAAAAACAAGAAGGAGATTTTTCAGGAAGGTGACCTGGTTTTGAGGTGGGATGCTAGAAGGGAAGACAAGTCCAAGCACGGTAAATTCGACAACCTTTGGTTTGGCCCTTTTAAGGTGATTGAATTTCTGGACAACAACACATTCATATTTCACAATCTAGATGATACATAGATCTTTGGAGGCCCGATAAATGGGCGCTTCCTGAAACACTATTTTGTTTAAGGATGGGGGAAGGTCCCTCTTGTACCGTAGACTCTTTCCTTTATTTTTTCTTTTGATTAGTTAGTTGTGTGTGAATAAAGACTCCATATCCCAACAAGGCACTGGGGTGTAGGTTCATTTTTTAACTCAATAAAATGCATGGCTGAGGGACAGTAACAAATACACAGGGTTGACAGACAAAAACGAGGGTAGGTGATGAAAGGTAAGAGTAGTTATCTAATCTCAAGGAACCGATCTACAATTCTTAGCACCTCACAGGGATGATCTATCCCATTTTGGATCCAATGTTGTAAATTAGGTCTGCATCCCCTACCTCTCCTCTGTTTTTCCCTATGACTTCATCAATATTTCCTTTTTCGGGTTGGTTAAGTCAATTTCCCACTACTGAGTGTCTTGGCCCTTATTCGTTTTTGAGTCTACGTGAATTTATTTTCTGTTTTTCTTGAAAGGATGAAATATATGTTGGATTTGGTTCGAATTACTTGTCATCATATTTTCCATTGATCCATCTCACCACAGGTCGACCAAGCCTTTTTATATATGCAGGAAATGCCCATGGAAAAACACATCCATTCAGAAGGGTCATTATCGGGCCAGGCTTACCGAAATGAATAGGGAAATTTTCAATGGTAAATATCCATCAAGCAAATCATATCAACAACTGTCATCCATTCAAGGTGCAGAATTGCATGGAGTTTAGCACCAAGAGTCATCGGAAGTCCTGAACCCCCAAAGTATTTAACACGACTCAAGCTCGGGTTAATTAGTTATAAGAACTGACTAATCACTTCGACGATTTTCCTTCGGGAGATTGGCATACTTTACATCCTTGAATTCCTGAAGACTTGAAGCCAGAACTCCCGAAGACCCAAAGAGAATCTAGGCCGTTCATCTATCAGGATACACGTCAAAGTCCCAGAGAGCCGAAGATCCAAAGTGTCGAAGATATTAAGTCCCGAAGTCCCGAATCAAATATGGACCTTTCATTGATCATGACATGCGGCTACAGATCATCTAATTCAACGATTTTCACTTCGGGAGTTTTCCAAGCACAAACATTTGAAACTCCTGAAGCCTAAAGTGCCGAAAATCCAGAAGCAGATCATCCACTTTGTGATTGTTCCTCTGGGATATCTTCATGCTTAACATTTGGAACTCCCGAAGCCCGTATTTCCAAAGAGAATTTGGACCATTCATCCATCACGACATGGGGCAGTAGATTGTCCACTTTGAGAGTTTTCCTCTGGGATATCTTCATGCTCAACATTTGAAACTCTTGAAGCCCATATTTATGAAGAGAATCTGGACTGTTCATCCATCATGAGATGCGACATCAGATCATTCACTTTAGGGATTTTCCTCTAGGATATTTTCATGCTTCACATTTGAGACTCCCAAAACGCGGACTTCCGAAGTGAATCTGGACCATTCATCCATCATGACACATGGTGACAGATCATTCACTTTAGATATTTTCCTCCAACAGATGTTTCATGTTTCACATTCAAAAAGCCTGAAGCTCAAAAGTCTGAAGTGAATTTGGACCATTGATCCCAGGTCAACGTGAACCGTTGATCCTTGCGGTAGGTAAATGTCATCCAGATCTTGGATCGTAATTAGATCGATGACTATAGTTCATTGCGGGGATGAAAATTGCTCGAACATTAATTTTCCAAAGAGGTCCCACAATTTAAACCATGGTTTTGTTGGAAGGGTACATGGAAGCTTGTGGGGCATTGCGGGCCCAAAGGCGGTGTGGACCCTAACCACCCTCAACGACTCCCACAATCACTTGCTTGAATGACATCAAATCACCATGTCACCTCCACTCATCCCACTCACTACTCTCTCTCCTCTCACCACCTGAAACTTGTCCTCTGTTAACCCCCACACTGATATCCATTGGCGGTGGCCCACCTCTCCATATCAACGGTCCTTATCGCAACTCAGACCGCCCAACCATCCCACCTTTAACGGTGGGGGGGCGGGGGGTCCGAGTAAGTATTTTTCCCACCGTGGGCCCTACCTAACGTGGTGGACCCTCAAGGACTTGGACCCCCCTCTCTCTAATAATCTTACCACCTACCCCCCCCTCCGAGTTCCTCCTGGGTTGTTTTTCAATACCACCCCTTCTCACCTTTCGCCACCTGTTCTTCAGTACACTTCACTAACTCCATACTCTAAACACCTCCATTGTATTCACACCTCCTCTCACTTTGACATCTGTCTTCACACGTCATCTACCCTCACATCTATTCATCCCGTATCCCAATTGGATGCTCGCCTCCATGTCTCCCCTCATGTTCAAAGGGCCGACAACCATTCCAGAGAAGCTATTTAATAGGTACATATGGAAGCTGATGGGGTCAATACAGAGTGCGCTTGGATTTTGAAATCTCATCCATAGACAAAGAGCTAAGTCTCAGTCACAGGTCAACGCAGATTAGTTCCAAAAATACTTCAGCAAGCTCTGCTCATGCAACTAGTTATCTCCAATGGCCTCCAAAAGCTCACAAACATGCCATCATTCAACACATAACTCTTCTCTATCACTGTGAGGCCTATTTTCGGCCATTCAGTTCCTCCAACACATGCATCAGTTTTGTCACAGAGACAATAGTAGTTGTTATTTGATTAAGTCCAACATTTTCCTAGATTAGATGGAAGAGTGGTCTTATGTGTGTGATAAGAACCACTCTTGTTGATTAAGTCTAGTGTCTTAGTGAAGTTAATTATTTGATTTACGAACATTTCCCTAAATTGAGGTCTCAGTCCCCTAAGGACGAGAGCCTTTGCAACTCTTTTAAATAGTTAGTTTTTGGATATTGTAAAGGTCGGATTTTTGAGGAAAGGATAGCAATACAATAGACTGGTTGGACCCATTTTATGCATGGATTAAATCTCTCTACCTGGTGAACATACTCTTGATGACAATGTTTTGTTCAACTCTTCATGTGTTTTCATTCTTATCTTGAATACAATTTTTTATTTGTGCAACATACATTTCATTTCCTTTCAGCTATTGTATGACTTATTTTTACTGATATGCAACCTGTCAAACAACTAATTCTTTGGTGAAGATTTGTTTTGTACAACCTGTGGGAGTTATTGTGTTTTGATACATGTTTGATGTCTTGAAATGATATTTTAAGTATTGAAATTCTTGCATCAAATTATTCATTGAGTAGTTTGTCGTTTCCCTTTGTTTTCTATTATTTCACTGGTCTGTCATTAGTGTGCCATCACCCAAGGAGGGCCCTCATCCATATCATTATTCCAACCCAAACTTTCCTTTGTCTTGATAGAATAACCATCTGACCAACCAACAAAAAGTTAAAAGAAACAATCATTCTAAACTGATAGGTGGCCTAGCTTTTCCCTTTAGCAGTAAAGTGCATACCTTAATACCAACACTCGGCAATGGAAATCTATACCTTATGGTGATATTATTTATGGCCCTTGAGTCTGCATACATTCTCCATCCTCCATCCTTCTTTGGACTCAACACAGTCGGTACTGCACATGAACTCAAGCTTTCCCTGACCAAACCTTTATCTAATAGATCATGAACTTGTCTCTTCACGTCCTCATTCGCTTGAGGTGTCAGCCTGTACACTACTTTGTTCGGAAGGATTTATCCTGGTATCAATTCAATGTGATGGCTGATACTTCTGATAGGTGGTAATGAGCTTGGTAACTCATCCACGACTATGTTAGCAAAATTTTCCAACAACTCCTGAATTTCCTCGGGAAAATCCTACATAGAAGTACTTGTAAGGATAACTTTCGACTTCCTTACTACAACAAAATACATCTCATGTTCCTTAAATTCACTCAGGAGTTCCTTCCCACTCATGAGAAGTATGCTCATGCTGGGTTCTTCCTTCACTTTCTTTTCTTCAATTGGCAACAACATGTGTGTCCTACCATTTTTTTCCATGGTATAAGTATTATTTCTCCCTTTGTGAATGACATTCCTATCATATTTCCATGGTCTTCCCAATAAAACATGACATACATCCATGGGAATCACATCACATAGAATTTTATCCCTATATCCTCCTATTTTAAATTCAACCACACATTGTTTAGTGAGTGTTTCCTGATGACCTTTTTGCAACCATGAGACTTTATATGACGTCGGATGTAAGTCGTATCCAACTCTAACTTCTCCACCATCTCTGTGGATACTAATTTATCAATTCTCCCACTTTCAATGATCACCTTGCATACTCTGTCTTTATTCTTGCAAGTTGTCCTAAACAAATTGTTCCTCTGCACCAGCTTTTCAACCTCTGGCTCTGGCTTTAAGAGAACTTTCTTCATCATTAAGATCTCCCATCTTATGCACCTTCTAACTCAACATATCGCTTCTATGCTTTTGAAATGTGAGCTTCAACTCCTTCTTTCTTCCTCTCAGGACATTCCCAAGACATGTTTCCTACCTTTCCACAGGCATAACACTTTATCTCGCCTCCTCTGCCTATTCCTCTTCCTCTAGGAAAAGATTTTCTACCACCACTCTGCCTTCCTTGGGAACTTCCTCCTCTCTTAGAGTGACTATGTGGTTTCTCCACCTCACCTTTGGGCTTCTGTGTCTTGTCATGGAAAACTCCTTTGGCTCTGTTCAAACTTCTACCTCTGTTTTGTTGAATCTGCTTCTTGGCCAACTTCTATTCTACTTTCAGTGCAATCTGATACACATCCTCTACTATTCTTAATGTCATCATGCTGATTTCATCCTGGATTTCATATCTCAGGCCATTGATGTATCTAGAAAATGTTTCCTCGTCCCTCTCTTTTTGTCCATCCTTGATGTTCAGTCTATAGAAATCCTATGTGTATTCCTTCACAGTCATTCCTTTCTATCTCAAGTTCTGTAGCCTCCTGATCATATTTATCTGGTAGTCCTTGGGTATGAATTTAGCCTTTAGCTTGGCTACCATTCGATCCCAAATCTTGATCTTTTGCTTGCCCTTGCTTCTCCTGTCAGCCTGCAGTTCATCCCACCAAAGTGTTGCATGTCTTTTAAACCCGGTGACAACATTTTTCACCTTTTTCTCCTCATCAATATCTTCATAGTAAAAATAATTATCCATTTCTTGTATCCAATCAAACAATTCTTCAACGTCTAAATTACCTTCATACATTGGAATGTATATCTTTGATGTAGCTCCCAACTTAACAACCCTTTCAACAAGCTTTCTTCCACAAAATCCTCCACTACAGCTTCTTTGACTTCCACTTCTTCATTTTCTGCATCACTGACATCTCCAGCATCAGGTGCTCTCCTTTGTGCTATTTCCATGGCATCCATCCTTGCACGCAGTTCTCGCATCTCTCTTTCCATAGCTATATTTTCTACGGGATGATATGCACGTCTCCTAGGTGACATTGTGCTGATGTATTTGATACCACTTGATGATATCAACCTACTTCTTTGTCTCCTTTACCTACATAAGTCAATTCTGTAATAGCTTTGATACCACTCTTGACGAAAACCCCCTTCCCTCCAGGGGATTCCGTGACCTCCTGATATTGTATCTTCAAACTCTCCAAAACAAATTGGTTTTCGAGCCTTCAATAGACCCTGAGCAATTTTTACACTCACAGGTCCCCTTGATGTCGCCTGCAAACTCAAACTGCCTGCAATTTCTCTCTTTGGCGCTTCGCAACACCGATTTGTGAGAACTAGTCTTGCACTAGCCTCTTCCGCCTAAGTGACCACGGGCTATAACCTCGGACCAATCCCCTCTCTACTTCAGACTTCAACGATATTGCAACCTCCTCCTCTGTATCCTCATGAAACACTTTCTTCAAATTCACCGGTCTTTACCACGTGTCTTCCTGGATTTAACGGTCTAGTTGTACTTTAGGGTACGCAACTTCACAAAAATTCACTCACTCCACATCTACGTCCTCCGGATATCTAGATACCAGATTCTCTAATATGATACTACGTGTCTCCTCACAGCCAACGATTAATATTCACCTTGTGAGTTTGCGACTTCAACAAACCCAACTCTCTACACTTCGAAATGCTCCGAACTGCAAAATGTCGAAACACCTCATGACTTGCCTCTGTGCAATCTCTCCTAGATCTAACGATCTGGATTGAATCCAATCCCTCCTAAATGGATATCACTTTTCTAAGTCTAGGAAACCTCAAAGGACTCCTTCCTTAGAATATTTCTCACCACTCTTCCTCTTGAGATTCTGAGTCAGAAGACTCGATCATGCACTCCTTGCGGAAAAATTCCTTGAAGATACCTCTCCAGAACTGTCTGAGCCAAAATGGACTCTGTCACACATACCTTGTAGACACTATGCACTCTTTACACACATAAGGTTCATGTTATCTCTTCTGATCTTATGAGTCAAAATGGACTCTGTCAATGCACTCCTTGCAGACACTATGCACACTTGCACTTGCTCGTAGAAGAGAAACAATTGAAACTTATTTAAATATTCATAAATTCATACATTTATCCATGTAAATGCATACATAAACACAAGAACAAGAACTAATAGAGAATTCCAAATAAGAAAAAATTCTACCATTCATTCATTCAGATATACGTATCAACACCACTCATTTGGGACAATGCTCCTCTATTTTATTCATTCAGCTGAAATATACATATGTTCATACACTGCCTCTCGGTAGCTCTCAACAATTGTCTACAATGGAATCATATCTCAATAACTAGAGTGTCAATAACCTCTACTGGGAAACAATACAAATATTTATACAAGAGGGCTCTTCGAGTTCTTCCCTCCAACTACTCTAAAGCTATCTTATCGAATTAAAAGCTATCAACGGCTAATATTTATTACAATAAATATTCATGATAGACATATTAGATTGAACACATTGAATTTGTACTTCACTCAACTCCATTAAAGAAAATACATTCTCTGATGTTCTTATGAAATCATCCATCTCCACAATATTTAGGATGTTCTTTAATTACAATTCTTTTCAAAAGATTTGTGTGATACACCTTCTTCAAAATTTAAATTTCTTCAAAATGTGCGCTAGTGCGCCTAGCTATCCTTTGCTTGTGCTTTGCTGGTGATGCTCCTGCATAATAAATCCATACAAGTTGGGATCAAATTCATTTTTACTTGGATGAAATTTCCCATAGGTCAGTTAGCTAGACTAACAACTCTTTAACCATACATGTACATTGATTTTGAAATTGGTAATCGACGACCCTACTCGTCAAGATGTTGTTATTTACTTGGGGGTTTCTGATCTCATTTTAAGATTCACTGGGTATTTTGTTTCATTCCCAGAGTTAAGTTTGTTGCTATTCGGTGTCCACACATTTCCCATAGGTTGTGCTTCACATTCTCAACATTTTTGGGGTGTTTTCCTTTTCCCATAAATCATATACGGACCATACTATGAAATCTGGGGTTTTCTGGGCGTTTATTAACTACTCATGAACCAAATACATGTTTTTACAATTTCTTCAACTGCCAAATTCACCCCAGACATTTTTCTCTTCTATTAAATATTAAAGTCAACTGCCTATGCATTTTTATTTTTTGTGGGTTACCAAAATTGCTCTTGGGTGTTTTTGTATGACATAGGTCACAAAAATCATCCTCCAAATTTTTTTACACAATGTTGGTTATCAAATTTTTCTTTTAGACTTTCTCTTGAGTTGTTGGTTTTCAAATATGACCTTCAAAGGTTTTCCCTTTGTAGTTAGTTGTTAAATTCTCCTTTTAACCATTTTTTTTAATCATGGGTAGACCCACTCCGACTTGGTTTTCCCTTATTCAAATTCCTCTTCTTCATTCGACCGATGTGACATCCTCAATATTTTTTTGTTTTTTATATTTTAATGTTGTTTCTTTGAAAATAAATTTCCATTTATGGAAATTCATACTTGATATTAATTAGGAATGTAATTGCTATATTTGTGACTGGTGGGAAAGAGTTTGACTTTCCAACTTTCCTCTTTGATGGACATATGTACGAGACATAAATTTTTAATATATTTAATGCGGTAAACAAGTGTAACAACTAGGTTAAAAATAGCTAACTCTGACTCCATGAGTGGGGAACATGTTTGAGCTAACTTAGAGATGAATTTTACAAGTGTCAGAAGTGGAGTTTTGTCACTGACATCCTCTAATAGTCATGGATTTGTAAAGTTTCAAATTTTCGAGGGAAATGGATTGAGGAAAATTCCTAGGAAAAGAAAAAAGGATAAATACAACATATGTGGGAGGCAAGATTTTGATTAGTATGTTGGGGAAACAAGACATTTTCTATGTGAGCACTTTTGTATTAGGAAAATGATTTTCTGAACTGTACAAAGGTACACTGGAAAGAGAGTGGAGCTCAATTCGCCCTTATAGATTCATGGTCAGAATAGGAGGTGATCAAGAAAAGTAATATTGGTTTTTTTGCATCTATGGTTGGGTGGAATGTGGTTATTCCAATTGTTTTCGTCCTGTGTTATAGATATGAATAATTCTCAGTTCAGTATATATATGTATCCTTTGTTTACAATCATTTGTTAGATTGCAGAGATCATTTTATTAAATGTGATTGTTTAATGTTAAATAAGTATGATTATATTCTGTAGGAATATGTATATTTTCCATACGCTAATATTGCAACACAGTAACAATACATCTTGGCAAAGTTTTAGAAATAAGGCTTAGCATGGAATAGTATTTTCTTCAGATTATATATTTAGTACAAACAGAATCTATGTTTATGTAAATTAACATATAAGGATTTAAATGAATAGAATTTAGAGTATATATATATATATATATATATATATATATATAAACTNCATGGAATAGTATTTTCTTCAGATTATATATTTAGTACAAACAGAATCTATGTTTATGTAAATTAACATATAAGGATTTAAATGAATAGAATTTAGAGTATATATATATATATATATATATATATATATAAACTCTTCAGTTCATGGAATTTCTATGAGCTATATAAGTACCACAGTGGTAACAGATGTCCTTCCCTTGGAATTATATTTACAATTTCCAAGAGATAAGTTCAAATATAAACAACATTTCAATTTACCCCAACGAATCATCTCAGTTTGGAACCCGAGTACCTATAGGAGGTTTAACCATATATTATTTTTGGTGGACCAAGTCCCACAAACACAGTTATGAAAGTGATTATTACTTAAGAAAAATTAATGGGTGAAATGTAGAAGTCAACATACCAGAAATGGTAATAATACTTATTGGTGTTGAGAGAGACTTGAATCCCGAGAGGGCCGAAGACCAGGATTTGTAACCTACAAGTAATGGGTTCAATTAATTTGAATGGTATTACAAAAATGAAAAAGAAAATCAAACAAAAACAAACAACTAATAAGAAATCTAAGGAGGATATTTTTTAGGAAGTTGACCTGGTTTTGAGGTGGGATGCCAGAAGGGATGACAAGTCCAAGAATGGTAAATTTGACAACCTTTGGTTTGGATATTTTAATGTTATTGAAGTTATGGACAACAACACGTTCATATTGCACAGTCTAGATGATACAGAGATCTTTGGAGGCCCAGTAAATGGGAGCTTCCTGAAACACTATTTTGTTTAAGGATGGGGGAAGGTCCCTCTTGTACCATAGACTCTTTCCTTTATTGTTTCTTTTGATTAGTTAGTTGTGTGTGAATAAAGACTCCATATCCCAACAAGGAACTGGGGTGTAGGTTCAATTTTTAATTCAATAAAATGCATGGCTGAGGGACAATAACAGGTACGCAAGGCTGACAAACATAAACGAGGGTAGGTGATGAAAGGTAAGAGAAGTTATCCAATCTCAAGGCACCGATCTACAGTTCTTAGAACCTCACAGAGATGAGCTATCCCCTATTGGATCTAATGTTGTAACCTAGGTCTGCATCCCCTGCCTCTCCTCTCTTTTTCCCTCTGCCTTGATCAATTTTTCCTTTTTCTGGATGGTTAAGTCAGTTTCCCACTACTAAGTGTCTTGGACCTTATTCGTTTTTGAGTCTTCGTGGATTTATTTTCTGTTTTTATTGAAAGGATGAAATATATGTTGGATTTGGTTCAAATTACTTGTCATCATATTTTCCATTGATCCAGCTCACCACAGGTCGACCAAGCCTTTTTATATATGCAGGAAACGCCTGTGGAAAAACACAACCATTCAAAATGGTCATTATCAGGCCAGGCTTGCCGAAATGAATAGGGAAATCAAGAAAATCATATCAATAACTTTCATCCATTCGGGGTGCAGAATTGAGTGGATTTTAGCACCAAGAGTCATTATAAGTCTTGAACCCCTGAAGTATTTGACATGGCTTAAGCTCGGGTTAATTAGTGATAAGCACTGGCTAATCACTTCGACGATTTTCCTTCGGGAGACTGTTAGGAACCAAATATCAATATAGCATAGAAAAACCTCATAAAAAGTACTCAACGCCTTGAAAAAGAGATAATTTCAGATAATAAGCCTCTTCGAGGGGGCAACCTCCTTTTATCCCACTTAAATGTTCAAGTACAAGATGA
>SNQJ01S0066233.1:82858-98304 GCA_010110895.2 Picea sitchensis
TGATGACAACGACGATGATGATGATATTATGATCCATAGATTATTCTATCATATTTACATTATATCTAAATATATTTATTAATTTACTAAAATTTTGGATGTTAAAATAACATTATCTTGGAGTTTAATATTCATTTTGAAAATAGAGTATAATGCCATTAACCTCCAACATAATGCTATTTGAATTAGGGTTTGTTTTTAAGGTCTTATGCAAGGGTCTTATTATGTTGATATATTTTTTAATGCAATAACTAAATATAACAACAATGAAAAGAGTATAATATTTTGAATAATTATTACAAATTTCAAGAATATTGTTAAAAAATTATTAAGATGAATATTAAATCTAGATTAATAAACTTATGTTAGAGGACCAACCTTCTCTTAGTTGTTATTTTCGAGACTATTTTGACTTGTTGGAGACTTCAAATTTAGCATGAGCTATTGCATATTTATTATGTACAATATAAATATATAATTTACTTTTTAAAGTGTCTAATATGATAAAAGTAGACTAGTTTTGGACATCCATCAGTTTTCAAATTGTTTCCAATGTAAAATAACAAAAAATATATTGAGATTTACTGAGATAATAATTCAATATGAAGAGTATGAAAGGATTCTCAAGATTTATAATTATACTTTTATCAGTTATCAAAATAAAGAATATTTCAAAATTCAAGAGGTTTGGGTTTATACTATTGTTATGTTCCAACAATGGAAAGTAAAAGAGAATCCAATATCAACCATTGAATACCTGCATTGATTTCAACAATGATATAACAAAATTTCAATGACGAAATAAAAAATTTGATTTAGAGAAATAAGGGAGTTCAATTGATTTCAACGATGATATAACTCAAAGAAATAAGGTGCATTTATTTTAGAGATGGTACAATGAAAACTGATTTAGAACAATTAATTTCTATGATTTCAATAATGACATTATGCAAAATAGTACAATGCATTGATTTTAGTGATCACACAGTGATAAATGATTTACAACAATTAGTTTCATTGATTTCAATAATGACATAATCTAAAACAATAAACATTGATTTAACTGATGATATAATGACACAAAACAATTTGGTGCATTGATTCAATGCATTAATTAATTGAAGAAATCATAAGAAGGAAATTAATCTTCTATATTGATTTCAAAGACATAAAACAATTTCAAAACACTCGTATAAGTTGAATTCCTATATTTTGTTTGGTTAGGTGTGATTTATCTATTAGTATTTGCACATTAAAATCATTATAATATTAAGACATATAAAACATGAAAATCTAGGGAGGTCCAAAATGATTCAAGATCTATATAAAAAAATGGGAAAGTGTGCCCGTGTGTGCTCTTTTTTTGTGATTTTTTCTCTTTGATTTTGCCCGAAATCCGGTGAGGAATGGTTGGATGTGCATATTTGAGTGGCTAAGTTTGTATAATCGGAATTCCCCAGTGGTTTTTCACCACACTCAATCATATATGCATTTAGAAATGCAATTTAAACAACAAAATGTAGTGATTTTTCAAGATTTACATTATCGTTAATCACTAAACATGGTTACTTTGTTATTATTTGGATTCATAATGATGTAAATTTCAAAGTATCAAGTTCATCTTAAACGTATACATATAGATAAAATCATCTAAAACTTTCATGTTCCTGCCAATCATCTTAACTCTGGATCTATCATGCTTCGAAAGGGATCAAATACCTAGAAGTGCAAACCTTTGCACCTCTAAGAATTTGATCTCTAGAGGTGCAAACCTTCTAGAGTTAAGATGGATCTACCCTTGTAATAAGTAGAGACAAGTTAGTATTAAATTGTTATGACGGTAGTTACACAATCAATATACCTATCTTTCATGATCAATTAATGGATTGGTGAGAAACACTCATGCCACATATATGATGGAGTGGTGAGACACATTCATGTCACCTTAGGTGTGATTGTTGTCCATTATTTCTCTATTTCAACTACACACAGATCTCATAAAATAAGAAATGCACTCATCTCATTTAGTTAATTTAGTTAATAGTTTGACCATGAATAAGACCATCATTTAGTTAATAGTTTGACCATGAATAATATATATAACAATAATGCACATGAAGTAACAAATACACTTATCTCATTTCGTTAATAGTTTGACCATTTAATATATGTATTGAATATAACAATAATGAACACAGATTTGTATCAACAACGTTCATACTCTAAATTTAATAAAAGAAATTAAAAATGTTTAACTATTTATGCGTGAGCTGTAAGGCTCTACACATTAAGAACATGTTTCTATGATTAATTGATCATTTTGGAGATGCTGAATTGGTAAACAATGATACAGATAGTCACGAATTTAAATAGCTGTTTGTACTTCTCTAAATACGAATGACGTTTGTATTTGTGTAAAAACTGTGTAAGTACTTCCAGAATTACAAATAACATTAACATTTAAAATTAAATAAAATTTAAAAATTACAAATTTAGTAAAGGAAATGAAAAATATTTAACGATTTAAACCGTGAGGTGAGCTGTGCTGTGAGGCTTCGGGGAACCAACATCATATGGGCGGCGGGTTGAAAGGCCATGCTCACGAGAGTCGAATTTCTTTGAGTTGGGCAAGAACAAGCAGGCAGCCATATCCACCGGCCTTCTTTTAAAATGTAAACCAGAACTTTAATCGGTTATCCAGTGGAGATCGAGGTTGGTATGAAACACACACAATCCTCTACCAATATGCAGTTAAACCATTTGGAAAATGCCCAGGAAATAGCCTTTAAATGATGATACTTGGTTGGAGGCATTCTTGCAATCTCCTTCCACTTCCACGACGATGAGGTTGAGTCTGAGGTCAATACACAGCCGCGGTCTTTCTCAAACTCCCATATAACTATTTTCCCCTCAGCTTCGAGAGGCGCAAGTACCCGGGACCCGTAATTGAGCAGGTTAGTACGTAGCACGTAAGGTTTCGGGAGAGGTGCATCAAGAATTGGATTGAGAATGGGCCTTCCACGTGAATCAGTTCCATTTCCATCTGATGGGACGGTAAACCACAGAATGCCCATCTCATTATATTCCATGCTCTTCCCCATACAGTAAAATGAACCGTCGCAAAAGAACATCTCGCCATGGACAAGAGACCATTTTAATTTCTTCTGAAAGAATCCTGCCACCTTCCACCCAGGTTGAGACCCATCGTACATTTCAACACAAAGTGACCCCATACCGTCCTGCCTGCAATACCCCAAGGCCACCACCTTGTAGGCATTATTGTCATGGACCACCAGGCATTCGTTGGTGACGGTCGTTATTTTTAACATCCGGGGAAGTTGGAAGGAAGTTCGCGTATAGGGGTTGCAGAGAGCCATGGGTTTCCTTGCATCGAAGGGAGACCAGTATACTAACATGAGGCCTACAGCCGATCCTCTCCAATTGAATTTACCACTTCTTTGCTTCTCCATGAAAGAAAGGGAGAAGCAGGTGTTCCAGGTCCGAGTGTAGAAGCAAAAAGCTATACAAGGCATATTGGTCGTACCATCCCACAGCACCAGCCATGGCTGCTTGTTGATAGCCGCCTCTGGCCATATTCTATTTTTGAAGTCTATCGATGAAAGAAGAGCGTTCCAGTGCTTACATACACTGCGATATTGATACACGTATTTCACTGGCAGCCAACCAATATCTCTGTTTCCAAATATTCAGGCAATTTCTCCCACGACGTAGCAGAAGCAGAAGCAACAACTGAGCACTCCGCATCATCTGTCACCTCCTTTTCCGTCCTGTATCTCTTCGTTGTCATTTTCATTAACTGAACTCAACTAGACCAAGACTGAGACAATGAATGGATGGTACAATTGTGTATCTCGTGAGAGCTAGGTCAATTAAATACCAAATTTAAAATAAATATCTGGATTAGCGTTTGTGTGTTGCCCCTTTTTGGCATTTGCGTGGAGTCCTCAGCCTGTACCTCATCTTTTTCCTCAGCCTTTACCTCAGCGAACAACAACGATATTCTCTGCATTGCTTCAGATCTCTGCGAATTTCTTCCTGTGATTTCTTTTTGCTGCGAATTATTTTTACTTCATTCTCCTCGATATCCTTTTTATTCAATCATAATCTCAGACAGAGCACTTGGTAGCTGCTATATTAATCCTCTACTTAGAAATAGAGAAAGATTTATAATGTTGTCAACTAAATTATCATCCCCAAATTTTAAATTTCGTTTGGGTACCTTCCAGTGAAATGCAGATCGGAGATCTTAAAATTGTATGGTCGTTGACAACCATATTTTACATTATATTTTAGACTGTTAAATTCTCCATACATTTAATTGGTAAACTAGAAGTTAACACAGTAACGGTTGCCGAAATTTAGTTGTTGTACCTTATTTGAACTTGAGTGGGCTCTATTTTTAAATTGCATTGTCGAAACTTGAATTTCGAGGGTCTGTGTAATTTCATTTTTACGGATTTGGTGTTTGTTTAAGTCGATGCACAGTATATCTAAAATCCTTAGTGTGATATTTTCATGGACGACATGAATAATTGTTGTGAGTTTCAATGATTAATAAGAACTACACTTTATGGAAACTAAGCTTTATCGGATTGTAGAGCGGGATTATAAGAGAATAGTGTCATTGTAATAATACTAGCACAGCCGCTAACTCGCGGCTGAGAACGCCGAAAGGTAGTACCCGAGAATGGGTGTCCTCAATATAATGAAACATGTGTTTCTAATATAAAACGTTTGTTGTAATTCTTCTGTGGTAATATGAAACGTTTGGCTGTATTAGGTTGATAAATGGAAAGTGGCAATTATATATCTTTACAGTAATTTTTTAATGTGATTAGGTAAATGTTAAAAAGTAAACATGTTAACGGATGCATTGATAAATGCAAGAAAGTTATGAACAATAAATTTGATTCATTGATTTTGGAGGACGACTAACAGTAAATCTTCGATGCATAGCCATCAAATTAGAGTTTAAGATTAAATAAGATTAAAAAATCATTAATTGTGCCCATTATCAATAGGTATACGCTTTCGGCTTAATTATACTATCAAATAGAAATTGACATAATCATTATAAAGATTATGTGCAATCTCTAATTCTCTAATTCAACACTACAGTGTGTCGTAGCGTTGTTGTACAATTATCAATTGAGTTTTCTTCTCTATTGATGATAGTGTAACTCTACACTTCAACCGTGCGTGGAATATTCTCATAACAATGTAAGTGAAATTGACTGGTGTTATCTATCCCTTAAATAAATAGTTTGTTGTGAACTGACAATGCCTTAACAAAGGAGGGCTACAATTGGATTATTATAAGTTGATTAATAACAAATTAATACTTGAAATATTCCATAGAGCGCCAAGCTAATCTTTCCTCGAATAGGAAGTTTGTTTACACAATTTAAGTTTGAGACAAACTAAAACTTGTGAAGGATGGCGTTTAGTGTGTTAAGAATGATACGTAGGATTTTAAATAAGATCATTGTTTTGATTTTATTGTTTTGAAAATATTACTATCTTTAGGAATAGTAAACTATATTGGATTTGTAAAGGATGCTTTAAACCTTTTTCAATAATAAAAATTTCTATTATATAAGTTCTAATTAGAAACCCTTTATGTGGACACGTCAAAGGACCTAGTAAATACACTCAGAATGGAAGGAAAATGATTTAAGGATTTCTAGAGTGAAGTAATGAACTAAATAAATAATCTTTTATGGAAGAAGAAATTAAATTAAGACTCCTAAATAAAATTTTGGAAGGAGTCTTTAGAGTCCTTAGGATTGGAAATACTTGAATATATTTAATAAAGTAACTAGTAAAAGAAATTATTAAATGGTTATACATCAATGAGTTTATTAATATAATCATAAGTATTGAATTGCTTGATATTCTTTTGACTTTTAAAAGAAAATTTATTCAGATCCTTATTTTTTTTTAGGCATTTGAATTTTGAATAATGAAAATCAACACCTACACCTCTAAATGTTTAAAATTTGAATGGTGTCAATCTTATTAAGTATTAAGTAGGGTGATGAGTTTTGTTGAAAGTTGTTAAGATACTAGTAGAATTCTTAGATTTAAAATGGTATTTTTAAGTAGATCTTAAAATCTTGATTTGTTAGATCTTTAGATGAGAGGATGTATTTTTGGTTGTTAAACTTCGAAGTTTAGTCTTGATTTTAGAATAGAATTTTGGTTAGGGAAATTAGATGCTTCCTTGTCCCTAAGAAAAGTCGCTAGCCCTAAGACCTTGAGTGGTCAAATTCAATCGGATGAATCTTGGGTTTGAGTGTTGCTTATGTGTCCTAGAGGTTCTAACCATGTAGGATAGGTTGGGTGGGTAGTTAATTTAATTTTCAGTGTCTGGTTGATCATTATTTACTTTACGCTTCAATTGGTTGTGACGCGCTAAGCTACATTGTCATTTATGTTTTTGTTGAACATGTGTCGTTGTTATAATATTAATGTGTTGGCCTGGTATCGTCATTTGTTTAGATGACGTGTAGATAGTAATACATTTTTATGATGCCGTGTTGATTTTATGATGTTATAATCATGTCATGATGATTCCATTACCCTAACATTAAAGAAAAAAAAATGTACATCGTTTGTTGCCGCAATGGAGGGGTTGTTACATTTATGCTCCTCTGTGACATTTGGTCAACCTCTCTACATCATTCACCACCAAAAGGACCCATTTCTAATTATGGGGAAACATGATATAGAAGTCTTAGTCGACTCGGAGGATAGATAGAAGGTTAGGCGTCCCCAACACTTCATATTCTCTCTCATCCATTTCTCCTTCTTTTTTTTGTTCGTTTGTATTTTCTCGCATGCGCAAAAGGTCTCATGAAAGTGTTATTATTTGTTGTATACAACAATATACTCCTCGAATTTACATATGAATCCAACTTTAGACTACATTTCATACAATGTTAGTAATCAATCATGATGGCAACGTGCCCTTCTCTTCTTCATCCACAACCTTAAACATTTCCTATGATGATCATCTTAGAGGCTATGTCGATAGCCAATTATTTTTGTTGAATCCAATTTCAGATCACACTAAGGACATCAAATTACAATTTTTGGGTCCGATTTGGATCATATTAAGGCGATCAAATTACATTGCATCTCTTGTATTTTCTACAATGATTAGAATGTTTCCTAAAGATAAATTGTTGTACCAACAAATCTAAATTTGTAATTTGAGACCACTTTTAATTTTTAAAGTCACATTACTTTCCACTTATGGTTAATCTTTGTGGGAGTTAGGTAATAAGTCGATGAAATCAACCCCTTTGTGACCAAAAGTGTTTTCCAAATCTAATAGAAATGTTTTTGGAGGTTATAATTCCACCTTATGGATAGGAACGTTGACCATAAAAATATTTTGATTGGGGTTTTGGCCTATTCTAAAACTATCCAAATATTTCCAATTTAGAAAAAAATGAGTGGATTAGAGTGGAATTCATAGCAATTTCATTGAAAGTTATATTTCCATCTTATTCATGAGAACTTTGACCATGGAACTTTACTTTTATGGATTTTGGCCTATGTTATGATGAGTAAGTTAATTAGTGAACAAGCTCAATCTCTTTTCATTTAAAATACTTCACCAAATATAGGAGGAAGCTTCACTTAATTGATGGGAGCTTTAACCATGGAACTTTGACCTTAGGGGTGAATTTTGAAAAAAAAAAGTAACTCAAGGGAGAATTTGGCTTCACCCAAATTAAAAAAAAAAAAGAAAGGGTTGAGTTTGTTTTCTTATTAACTACTTCCATTTTAAGACTACCCTCATAATTTTGAAAAAAATAGTGAATTAGGGAGAAATTTTACCTCCCAAAAAATAAACCTACTGAATTAAGTTTAACCAATTATTAACTATAAAAGAATAAGATAATAAGTGAACAAAATCAACCCATATTTTTTTTTTTCAAATCTAATAGGAGAACTTCCTTCCCTGCAAGGAAACCCATGGCTCTTTGCAACCCCTATACACGAACTTCCTTCCAATTTCCCGAGATGTCAAAAATAATGATCCTCACCAATGAATGCCTAGTGGTCAATGACAATAATGCCTACATGGTGGTGGCCTTGGGGTATTGCAGTTAAGACGGTGTGGTGTCACTTTGTGTTGAAATGTACAATGGTTCTCAACCTAGGTGGAAGGTGGCAAGATTCTTTCAGAAGAAATTAAAATGGTCTCTTGTCCATGGCGAGATGTTCTGTTGTGACGGTTCATTTTACTGTATGGGGAAAAGTGTGGAATAGAATGAGATGGGCATTCTGTGTTTTACCTGTCCCATCAGATGGAAATGGAACTGATTCACGTGGAAGGCCCATTCTCAATCCAATTCTTTATGCACCGCTCCCAAAACCTTATGTGCTACGTACTAACCTGCTCAATTATGGGTCTCGAGTACTTGTGCCTCTCGAAGCTGAGGGGAAAATAGTTATATGGGAGTTTGAGAAAGACCATGGCTGTGTATTGACCTCAGACTCAACCTCATCGTCATGGAAGTGGAAGGAGATTTCAAGAATGCCTCCAACCAAGTATCATCATTTAAAGGCTATTTGTTGGTCATTTTCCAAATGGTTTAAGTGCATATTGGTAGGGGATTGTGTGTGCTTCATACCAACCTTGATCTCCTCCGGACAACCGATTAAAGTTCTGGTTTACAATTTAAAAGAAGGCCCGTGGATATGGATTCCTACTTGTTCTCGCCCAAGTCACAAAAATTCGACTCTCATGAGCATGACCTTTCAACCCGTAGCCCATATGATGGAGGTCCCCCCAAAGCAACAACTCACCTCACTTTTTAAATCGTTAATATTTTTCATTTCCTTGTAATTTCTAAATTCAATTTAATTTTTATTTAGTTTTAAATGTTAATGTTGTTTGTAATTTTGGAAGTAATTACACATAAATACAAAAATCATTCTTATTTAGAGAGCTACAAACAACTATTTAAATTCGTGACGATCTGTGTCATTGTTTACCAATTCAGCATCTCCAAAATGACCAATTAGTCATAGAAACAAGTTTTTAGTGTTATGCAGAGCCTCACACCTCAGGTTTAAATAGTTAAACATTTTTAATTTCTTTTACTAAATTTATCATTTAAAAATTTAATTTTCTTTTAATTTAGTTTTTTTTTTTGCTAGTTTGTAAATGGATTTTTTGTCCCCACAAGTTTCAAACCAGTAATTTTAACATCACGGAATGCCTTAACAATACACTCCGTCACAAACTGTCCTACACCTAGAAGACCTTTTTATTTAGTTTTAAAGTACATATATTTACAGAATTACAAACAACATTTTTATTTAGTTAATTCTTATTTAGTTGTATAGCTATTTAAACTAGTGACTATTTATGTCATTGTTTACCGATTCATCATCTCCAAAATAACCAATTAGTCCTAGAAACATGTTCTTTGTGTATTCATGCACCTCTTATTTTCATTTTATTCTTGGAGTTATAAATGTTTTTGTGAAATATGTTGCTGATTCTTATAATTTACATTATTCTAATGGGAAATAAATAAATGTTTCATTTGAGAGTTTCCACATTAAAATAGATGTTTTCACTTTGATATTTGTCGTTAATACAAAATATAAACATTAAATAATTTTTAAGTTTGATATATTCAATATACAATTATCTTTACCAAATTAATAGATTTGAAAATATTTATATAAATTCACTTTATATATAAGTAATTCAGCTTGACATATTCAATATACAATTATCTTTACCAAATTATCATATTTGAAAATATTTATATAAAATCACCTTATATATAAGTAAAGTTTGTTAAAGTGGTATCATCCACATAATCCCCTCTATTATAAATTTAGAGTATGAATATTGTTCAACAAATTGTGTTCATTATTGTTATATTTAATACATATATATTAAATGGTCATTGGTCTTATTCATTGTCAAACTATTAACCAAATGAGATGAGTGCACTTATTACTTCATGTAAGAATATCACCAACTGCTTGCAGACCTTCCACGAACCTCTCAGTCTTAGACCACACTTCTCATCACTCTCAGCAGTGGGTCACCCCCAAGCTTGGACTAAACTTCACCTAGGTAAAGGGATTCCTAACTAAGATAATGGTTCATAGACAACAGGAAAGACTCCATCACAAGTGCCAACTCAAACTAAAATACTGCAGTCCCTCATTCCCCACATGCCTGCCCCACCCCAGGAAGTGTGCCCCATATCTACTCAACAGTCCTTCGGCCTCCCCACTTCCTTTCCGGGCTTCAACAACAGGCAGGACATGAAGTCTTAGAGCCATGTAGCCACCGTTTAGCACCTTCAGGAAATCAATTCCCCAACAATTCTCTCACCCAGAGAAAATGTTCTCACGGGCCTGACAACCTGCCTCTTCGATATCCCACTGGCCTAACAACCCGCTTCTTCAGTCCAACTCCCAAGCTAACCATGTACACAAACATAAAATGGATATGGATACAGGTTCAGGTACCATGGCAGGAAAGTATGGAGGATAGCTCAATCACTGTGTGAATGTTCCTGGAATGGCTGCGTGATGGAAGGAATGATGGAAAGAATGATGGTACGAATCCCCCCCAAAATGAACTAAGTCCAAAAAATATGTATGCATGTCCCCAACTTGACACTTGTCATGTTGGGAGCTACTTTGGCCCACTTGTCCCCATCTTTAGAACTTAGGATAAAATAATTACCCATACTTTATACTTAAAAAAATATTAATATAATATTTTTTTTGGCTTAAGCTCCCTAGATTATCCTCTTTTCCTTAACTTTTATCCCCCATCCTTTCCCTAAATAGTGGAGTTTAGTCCCCCATACTCTTTTATCATGGTCGGTCTGCGCACAACAATGTATTTTATATTAATTATGAGACATATACAAAAATAGGTGCACTGGCCTTTAACATCTAGGCTCTCCAGCCTAATCACAACATAAACATCCTAGCTTATAATAACTGACTCACCAGCCTATAAAACACATCATATACATAAAGGCTCACTAGCCTCAAAATCGCACGCACTTAAGTTGCTGCATGCGGTATCCTGGAATGTGCACACTTCATCATTTTACTGTGCAGTACATGCACAGACTATGACATGAAATGTGCATACAAAATGATATCAAACCAATCACCATCTTAAGTATATTTTCATTTACATTACATTTGGGTTCAACCTAAGGATATTACAATCCCCTCCCCTTATTTATGCATTATCCTCAGTGCATTATGTACACATATACAACAAAATTTCAAAAATCCTCAAAAAGATGTGGGTATTCGGCCCACATTGCATCCGCATGCTCCCAAGTAGCATCCTCGGGACCGTACTAGTTCCATTGGATCTTTACAAGCCCTGTGGATCGATTCCAGAGCCATTTGATTTTTCGGTCCAGAATGCGTACCAGATGCTCTTGGAAAGCACCTTCTTGCTCCACCTGAATCACATTCCAATCAATAACATGTTTAACATCAGGTATATATTTCTTGAGCACTGATACATGGAATACATTATGAATAGACATAGATGCAAGCAATTCAATCATATAAGCTACTGGACCAATCCTCTCTAGGATCTCAAACGGTCCACAATAATGAGCTGCCAACTTTGAACAATTTCCCAACTTAAGGGAACTTCTGTTGGCTTTCACTTTCAAGAATACATGGTCCCCAAATTTAAATTCCCTGTGAGTTCTACCCTTATTAGCATAGATTTTCTTCCTGTCTTGGGCAGCCTTTAAATTTTGTTTTATCTTTATTATTTTCTCCTCCATTTCCCTGAGTAAATCTAGCCCAACCACTGCTCTATCTGTTGGGTTATCCCAGCTTACCAGTGTGTTGCAATTTCTTCCATAAAGTGCCTCAAATGGGCTCATCTTTAGAGATGTTTGATACCCATTGTTATAATCAAACTCTACCANATATTCAATCACTTGATTCACCCTCTTTGTTTGTCCATCTAATTCTGGATGATAAGCTGGGCTAAAATTCAAATTTGTTCCAAATCCATTAAATAATACTTTCCAAAATTTTGAGGTAAATTTTGGATCTCTGTAGGACACAATTGTCTTGGGTATGACATGTAATCGAGCAATTTCTCTCATATAAACATCAACAATGTTGGCTGCCTTGTGAGTGAGCTTAACTGGAATAAAATGGGAAGATTTAGTAAGCTTATCCACCACTACCATGATAGAATCATGTTGCTTGTTTGTTTTGGGAAACTTGGTAATGAAATCCATTGTTACAACTTACCATTTCCAGTCAAGAATGGGTAATGGTTGTAGAAAACCAGTTGGGTGTTTATGCTCAACCTTTACCTTTTGACATTCCAAAAATTTTGCAATAAAATCAACAACCTCTTTCTTCATGCCTGGCCAATAATATTGGCTTTTGACAGCTGCAATAGTTTTCTGATAACCTGAGTGCCCATCATAATGTACATTATGCATTTCTCCCAATATCAGATTTTTCAATTCATGGGAATTTGGTACATAAATTCTGCCCCTGTACATGAGAATTTCATCACTATCTAGCTTCTATTCCTCAGTTTTCTGTTGTAAATTACCTTGTTGTAATTTTGCCACTAATTCCTTGTATTGCAAATCTGATTTGGCAGCCTCTAAAATTTTGTGTTTCAAATCTGATTGGTACATGCTAATGGTTGTAGCATGAAATTCATGCACTCTTCTGCTGAGTGCATCAACCACTTTTTTCTCTTTCCCCTTGATATGCTTTATATCAAAGTCATATTCACTTAGAAATTATAACCATCTTCTTTGCCTAGCATTTAGAGTTGGCTGATCAAATAAATATTTCAGACCATTATGGTCTATTCTTAGCTCAAACATTTCCCCCATGAGGCAATGTCTCCATTTCCTCAAGGCATGCATTATGGCTTCCAACTCCAAATCATGAGTGGCATAGTGTCTTTCATTCTCCTTCAACTTATTTGATTCATAACATATAACAAACCCATTTTGAGTATTGGAGCACTTGTTAATAACTGTTTCAAGTGTTGGAAACTCTTTTCACAATCCAATTTCCACTGAAACTTCACACCCTTCTTTTGTAAATAAGTGATTGGGTGTAAAATCGTTGAGAATCCTTCAATAAATCTCCTATAGTAGCCTGCAAGGCCCATGAATGATCTAAACTCTGTCACATTATTTGGAACTTACCATTCTCTAATGGATTTTGTCTTCTCAGGATCCATTTCTATCCCATCCTTTGAAATGATATGTCCCAAATAATGAATTTTCTTATGATAAAATAAGCACTTGCTCAATTTTGCATATAACCGATGCTCCCTTAATACTTGTAACACCATCCTCAAATGATGCTCATGCTCTTCTTCTGACTTGAAATATATAAGAATGTCATCCAAAAAGACAATGACAAACTTGTCTAAATATTCTCAGAAAACAACATTCATTAAGCACATGAAAACATCTGGTGAATTTGACAACCCAAATGGCACCACTGTGAACTCATAATGACCATACCTTGTCCTCAAGGAGGTCTTGTTGTTGTCTTCCTCTTTAATCCTTACTTGATGGTATCCTAACCTGAGATCTATCTTGGAAAATATCTTTCCATCCTTCAATTGATCAAAGAGATCATCAATCCTTGGCAAAGGATATTTATTCTTCATAATCACTTTCTTTAACTATCTAAAATCAATGCACAATATTAATGTCCCATCTTTCTTCTTCACAAACAACATTGGGGCACCCCAAGGTGACACACTTGGGCGTATATACCCCTTCTTCAGAAGTTCTTCAAGTTTCATTTTCAACTCCTTCAGCTCTGGTGTACTCATCCTTAAGGAGTCTTTGACACTGGAGCTTCTCCAAGCATTAAATTTATAGAGAAATCAATATCTCTCCTTGGGGGTAGTCCTGGTACCTCCTTGAACACATCTTCAAAATCTTCCAGGACTGCATAATCTTCCAAATTTGGCACCTTATCTTTAGGTGTCTCTTCCATTTGAGCTGCAATTATTTGACACCCTTTTTTGTAACATTTCTTCAGGTGCAATGCTGAAATTTCTTTGATGGTTACTACCCTGAGAGTTCCCTGCACTTTCCTTTGGTTTCCATCCTCATCCAAGAAAGTAAATGCCTAGTTATGGAAGTCTAGGATAACATGATGTTGGTCCAACCAATCCATCCCAATTAGACAGTCATAGGAACCTAAAGGAAAAATGTTCAAATCTTCCTTGGTGTTCAGTCCATTCATGTCCATAAGACATGACTTAAACATCTCATTAAATTTTCTTTTGGCTTCGGTAGCCAGCTGCACCAACCAAGATTTTCCATGCTTTCTTCTTGGCAAATGCAAACTTTCCACCATCTTAGGATCTATATAACTATGACTATCTCCTGAATCAATTAAAATAACAATGGTTTGGTTGTTGATCATACCTTCCACTTCAATCATATGTGGTTGATACTATGCTTGCTTGTTGTCTAGGGCTGCATAGATCCTTGGTACATTTCTGCCCATGTCCTCCACTGTTTCAACTTGATGTACATTATGAACAGTCCTCACTTTTTCACCTTTGTGAGGAAAAACTTTGAACATATGATCTCCTTTACAACCCCAACATTGAATAGGTGGTTTCCTTGGCCTTTGAATCCCTGTCTCAATCATTCCGGGTTCTCTATAAGTTAGTTGTCCCTGAGTATTATTTATGAAGAATGGTGGCTTAGTTCCCTTCTTCCTCTAACCCATATTGAATTTTTTTTTGTCTTCCTAGGATTTTTGGAAAGCTCGCCTTGATTTTTGTTGATCATATAAGCATTTAGCTCGCCTTATGGTTTCCTCCAATGTCTTGGGATCATAATACTATATTTTGTCACTGATTGTAACAACCGAAAAAAAAATAATAATCTAAACATCAATTTTAATCATAATCAAATTAATTTCTTACTGAGACAATAACTGTAACACCCACACAATTCAGTCCTCCGTCGGACTTAGGAACTTCATCCGTCGGGATCTGATGCCACGTGTCCCTCCGATGATCGACGGCTCCCATTGATTCGGGAAATCGCCGGTCGCGATTCCAAAGAACTTGAACTCTTGTCTCCAGGAACGCCGAACGCCGAACCCCGATCCTCTGGGATCCTGCGCCACGTGTTCCGTCGATCAATCAACGGTCCCGATTGAATTGGGAAATCGCTATTCGCGATTTCAAAGGGTAAGGGACTCATGCCTCTATAAACTCCGAAGTCCGATATCCCGATGGTGCCTGGACTTGCTGGTGTCGAAGGGTTAAATCCCTTGCACCTTCCCTGAGATCTAACGACTGTCGGGCATCCGCCTGGGATCTGACGGCTCAGACCCGTTTTCTACGTGACACTGTAACGGTTCAATAT
>SNQJ01S0066234.1:15294-45637 GCA_010110895.2 Picea sitchensis
CCTCTCTCTCTCTCTCTTCTCCAACTGCAGCTCCGAACTTGTCTCTTGATGAACAAGTGAGTGTGTGTCTAAATGAGGCGCTAGCCTCCTTATTTATACAACTCTGGCACATGTGGACGGAGGTGTCTTTTCACTGGCAGGGCCGACTTCTTCTTCTGGGTGGTTATAACCACCTTTAATATATTATGGGGCTGACTTCTTATTTTGCCTATTACAATTATGTTTTGACCAATCCACAAAAGGGGATTTAGTACTTTACAATAGCCGACATGATCAATCCACAATAGGGGATTGATCTAATGAATAATACATCAATAATAATTAGAATACTCTTTGCAGTTACATTATTTCAACACTAAGTGCCCTTTAGATGTTGTCAATCCACAAGAGACAGGCATAGATAAATGAGACAGTGTCCTCAACATGCTATTACTAGAGCACGCTAGTGTCCACGCCTCCTTTCCATGTGTTGTGGATCTGCTTCTATCATACATCAAGGACCATCTAGTTCCCTTTGCTAGCATCCCAAGAAGGAGAGATAGGCACACATTACCAACTTTCTTTCTACTTCTAGAGGTTTGTTGATCTTGGATTAAGGGAGATTCTAGCGGGCATTGATTTGTAAACAAGGGACTTATAGCCCACTTGGTTATATGACTTGTTCTCTTGTGTAACCTACAAACAAGCAACCAATTGACAATGCCAATAATAACCAAGACTCTGCAATTACTCTATCACTGAGAACTTTGTCTTCGGTGCAACTCCTTTACACGTTGATATCCAACTGAACTAGACCTATCAAGATTTAAAGGTTGAGACACCATCATGGTTCTATGCATGTATTTAGTTCTTATTGTAGTGGCTTGATTGAGGAATGGTAGAACTCAACTAAGTTCCATGTATATATTGTCAATTCACAAGTGATAGGCATAGATCGGTGAGACAGTGTCCTCGGTATGCTATTGCTAAAGCACACCAATGTCCACACTTCCATTCCATTCGTTGTGGATCTGCTTCTATCATACATCAAGGACCATCTAGTTCCCTTTGATAGCATCCCAAGAAGGAGGGATAGGCACACATTACCAATTTTTTTTCTACTTCTAGAGATTTGTTGACCTTGGATGCTAAGGGAGATTCTAGAGGAGCATTGATTTGTAAACAAGGGACTTATCGCCCACTTGGTTATATGCCATGTTCTCTAGTGTAACCTACACACAAGCAACTAGTTGACAATGCCAATAATAACCAAGACTCTGCAATTACTCTATCACTGAGAGTTGTTTCTTCAGTACAACTCCTTTACATGTTGATATCCAACTGAACTAGACCTATCAAGATGAGCAAGGCTTAGACACCATCATGGTTCTATTCGTGTATTTAGTTCTAATTGTAGTGGCTTGATTGAGGAATAGTAGACCTCTCCCAAATGTTCAATGCTTTGGTAAGACCACCCAACCAATGGTACCAAGTATTGACGAAGCCTACTAGGGCTAAATACCAATCACCAAAACTGCTTATGCACAAGGTTTATAGCTCTATGCTTAATGGAACCAACTCAACATAACAATGACATTCCAATTCAAATGCAGTTTGTTTTTTTTTGTGACTGGCGGAATCGGCAGCTCACGGTTCTCGTACTCTCATGGCACAGGGTCGATTCACGTCTGCTACCTCTATAACCTCCAGGTGCATCCACACAGCCCGCAAGCATGGGGCATGGGTAAATCGAGGTGAGAATTGAACTTGAGACCTCCTTTTTACATTTCCTTCCATTTACACGGCACTTGCCAATCGGTCTACACCCCTGCGGGCAATTCAAATGCAGTTAATATGAACTCTACTTGTCGAATATGTAAATCCAACACTTCTACTTGTATTTAGAAATGGCCCACTCTATTACGACCTGGATTCATGGATCCAATTGCCTTCTTGTATGACCAAAACAACTCACACAAATTGATGAAATCGATTGCTCCATCATGAATAAGGGGCATCGATGTATTGCTCAATGAATATATTCGATAATCACGATGCAAAGACATTCACTCACTTCCATGTTTCATATGTCTATACTAAAGCTCCGACTCAAACTTTCAATACGAAGCAATGTTCATCCATATGTTTATTGTCTTCCCAAGTAAATGTAGTGTCATGGATAAATATTTCACTAGTCAATATAATATGGCACATAATGCCTTCCCATGGAATGGCATGTCTCATACCAAGCATTCCTTCCAAGTACATGAATAAAAACATAATTCATTAAACATGGTGAAGGAAAATTATAAGAATGCCAAAAGAGTTGAACCTGGGAAAGCCCACAACTTGAACCACTAAATGCCAAAATTAGTGGGAAGAGAGAGAACTTAAAAAAAAAAACATTATGGTTTCATTGACCATTTCCATGATGGCATAGACTACCACTCAACTCATTCCAACAACCATGCAAATACCCATCCACCACTTCACATGATCCTAGGGAGATGGAGCCAACATACCTAGGTTGTATATAGTATGTATAGCCTCAAGGAGCTAAATAAATATGCATGCAACATCTAGGAAGCTTAATGTGTTGTGTACGGCCTCATCCCTCCTACAATTGCCATGTACAACAGTGGGAAGAAGCTATTGCTATGTATGACATTGGGGAAGAAGAACCATTGTTGTGTATGGCTTGAATACTTACCAAATTTGCTAGACAGATTTAGAAACTAAGCTAGAATAGAGAAACAGTGAATAAATAGCAACCATGGATCTCCAATCTCGGTGCCAATCGAACGGTGGGTGATTCGGAGTTGTTGGCATTCTTTAATTGATAATGGAGATTGAAATTATGAGTAAACTAAACAGGAATATAATTTGCAATTCTTCATCTCCACCATTAACACACTAAGAGTAACGTATTGCACACATAGAATTTACACAGTAGAAAAATCAAACACACCATAAACATGGATATTTTACCTTGGAAACCCAAACAGGAATGCCAACTTCAAATGGTTGCTCAGTTTTCATTTCGGCAATCTCGAGTTACAAAGCAGCTCATGGCTCTATGGCATGCTACCCTCTTAGCCAGCAAAAATCCCTTTGTGAGTCTAATTACAATGAGATATAGGCAGATATGCGGTGAATGGGAAGGCCAAGCATCCTTGTCCTTTCATTTCCCATTCCCCAACTTTCTCTCCTATTTTTATTTTTATTTCTCATTTAATTCTTTGTTTTTCTCTCTTTTCTTTCCTTGTTTACATTTAATTTCTTTCATGTTGTATTGTCTTTTCTTGTTTTCTACCTTCATTAATTGTCAACTTTGTTTGTGAGTACTATCTTACAACCATGCATGTTATTTGAAAGATGAATCCATTTCAGATCACACCTACCCATTGAGAGGGTTTCCACAGGCTTCTAGAAAACCGGTCTCTGGATCAATGTGACTTATGTCTACTTCTCTAGAACATGGCTACATCCTAACTCTGGCTCGCAACTCCGGCTACTAGCTCTAGTTTTGGCTTTAGCTCTGGCTTTGATTCCTGGCTCACTTGTTCCCCTAATACAAAGATCTTCTCATTGATTCTCAGCTCTGAGCGATCTTCAGATCCAAACTCTTCAATCAAAATTCACTCCCATCTTCAACGTGCAAGTCCCTTTAATTCTCAAACTTGGAGACTGTCCATATTGGCAACCAACGAAAGACAAGTTGAATTCCAGTCTTCTCTTGCTCAATGAGATCCCAACAAGCATGTGCCATCATGCAGCAAGTCCACAAAATGAAACGTGGTCTACCCTCTTCTACTAGGATCAATTGCTTCCAACATTGAAACAATTCTTTGGTGCTTGCACACAATTACACAACACTCCATCTCTATAGCAATGTCAATTGAATGACTTCCTTTGTGTGCATCGCAATTTTCATGAATTATTCAACATCAGGTTTTCTTTGGGTGGATGGCATGGAGTTCCAAGGAACCCCCAAGACCATTGACCTTCGTGCACCACTCTCTGATACATCTCCAAGAAGGGAATCCTCTTCTAGTAGATCGAAGGCAACAATTGAATAGGGGCTTCCATGGATACCAGCATCAACCTATTATCCAAATCATTGATGAGATTGACCTCCAATGTTGCTATAACACCCTGGATATTATTTTCTCCTTGGGCTAGGGATGTAGGTAACACTTCATCCTCTTTACTCTTCACTATCCACACTCTTCTCTTGGTTGTGTGGTTTCTAGGGTGAAGTTCTAGATGAAGCCTCCAACACTTTGCTTGATTTACAAAATTTACCAACGGATTTGATTTATTGAACTTGTGTTATTGCAAATAAATCTTCCATGATGCTCTTGCACTAGAAAGTACATATCTATGTGCACCAAACCCAACACCCAACTGACAATCTGCCTACGCCTATTGATCTAACCCAATTCAACGATCTGCCCTAGAAATCGCATCCAACAAGATCTACCTCAATAATACATCAAGCAATTGCCCAACTCATCAATCTATATAGTGGTCGTATAGTTGGGAAAGGCTTATTCTCTACACACCACCACCCCCTTGGTCTCTTCCACCATGATTATCCTCAGATCATTCTGTTGACAACTTCAAAAGATGCAATCTCATTCGATTAGTTCAATGGCACAACTTCCTTGATAACTATCATAGTGTCACAACGGCTCCCTCTATGTCGATGGCGGCTCCTCTTTGATACACAACACTATAGATGACGACGACTTAAATTCATGGCAGCTAAGATCCCTCNGTAAGGTGTGCTAAACCATAGGTGTGACAACCCTTAAAAAGTGTAATCAACTTTTACATAGCAAAAGATTAAGTGAATAGTTAGGGCCCTGCAAATTATGTATCCTAGTAGATCCACCAGAATGCCCGCATACCTACCGAGGACATAAATGCTCGACTTTAGAGGGAGTTACCACCTCCAAGGGGTAGTCGGCTAGAGCAATAAAACCAAGCACCCTGAGAATTGGGACTAAAAGGACATGCCATGACTGTCCACCTGAGGGGATTTGGGTAACCTCTAACCAACACTTGTACATCGATTCATCCCATCACGGCTGCATACAAAGAAATCATCACACTTTGGGCACATCGGAGTGGTCGCATCTCGTGAAAAAATGTAGAGTACACTACAGAGAATCTGGGGTGTAACAACTGGCTCCAACTTGGAGACATGTGCTCATCTCGAGAGTGCATGAGAACTCCAGAATATTTCAGAAACCTGTAGACCTGAAACATTATCACAAAACATATATTAAATGCAAGGGAGGGGAAGACACAAGTGCCTTACCGCTTCCTTGAGATAAAAATAAATCCAAGCATGAAATGAATGGAACGAGGTACATAACGACAACCCTTAGAGAATTTCAGGGGACCTAAGTTACTTTACACCATCTACAACAAAGAGATGCTGGCCATCATGCATGCCTTGGCCAAATTCGGATAATACTTGGTCGGTGCTAGATTTGTGGTGAAATCAGACCACAACAGCCTTAAGTACTTCTTGGAGCAGAAGGACTTAAATGAAAGGCAACAGAAATGGGTCAGCAAGATACATGCCTATGACTTTGACATTGAATTTGTCAAAGGGAAAAACAATGTGGTGGCAGATGCATTATCCAGGAGGCCATCAATCTATGCCATGACAGATGTATCAGTTGATTGGAAGGACCTCCTTGTAATAGAATACTCAAAAAATCAATTTGCTTGTCAGGTGATGGATGGGCAAATACAGGATGATAACTTCAGGGTCATCAATGGCATTATCTACTACAAGGGATGAATCTTTCTGGTTCCTAAATCGACCTTCAAGGCCAAGATATTATAGGCATGTCATGACTCACCGATGGTAGGGCACCAAGGGATTGGCAAGACATACAGGAAAGTAAGGGAGAGGTTCTCATGGAAGGGCCTCAAAGAGGATGTGATGAATCATGTCAAGGAATGCACTACTTGCCAGGAGAATAAGGACGAGCACACTCACCCAGCAGGACTACTGCAACCCTTAACCCATCCCAGAGCACAAATGGGAGAGCATCTCCATGGACTTCATCACAGGGTTGCCAAGGGTGCAAGGTAAGGACTGTATTTTCGTAGTGGTGGATAGGTTGACGAAATTTGCACCTTCTTCTCCATTACTATAGACTTCAGTGCAACACAGGTGGTCGAGTTGTTTTTCAGAGAGATCTTCAGACTACATGGGCTACCCAAAACCATTGTTAGTGACAGGGACAACCGATTTATGAGTGTTTTGGCAGGAGTTATTCAGGCTGGTTGGTACAACTTTGACCCCTAGCACTAGCTATCATCCTCAGACGGACAGGCAGACCAAAATCGTCAATAAATGGGTAGAAGGCTATCTCAGGAATTATGTAGCAGGGCAATAGAAGGCATGGGTCAGGTGGCTACACTTGGGGTAATACTGTTACAACACTACCCATCACATGTCCATAGGCATGACCCCATTCAGGGCATTGTACAGTTATGACCCACTCTCTTTTGTAGAGATTTCTTTTGGTGACAACAGAGCCCCCATGGTACAGGATTGGGTACAACAGAGTCAGGACATCCTCAGGGAGTTGAAGGATCATTTACAGAAGGCACAAAATCAACAGAAGGTCCAAGCAGATAAACACAGGGTAGAGCGTACCTTTGAGGTTGGTGACTTAGTCTACCTAAGGCTCCAACCGTACTGACAGGCTTCTATAAAAAGAAGTGGAGCAGAAAAGCTCCAACCCCGTTTCTTTGGGACCTACAGGATCAACAGGAAGGTAGGGGCCATAGCTTATGAGCTGGAGCTCCCACAGGGTAGCAGGATACACAATTTTTTCCACGTATCCCGCCTGAAGATTGCCATCGACCAACACATCACCCCACTGGAGGTGTTGCCACCTCTAGATGAAGAGGGACAACTCGTTCTGGTACCGAAGGAGATATTGGAGGTTCAGGAGAAGAAGATCCAGAAGAGAAGCATCAAAGAATACCTGATCAAATGGGAGGATTTGCCCATTGAGGATGCCACATGGGAGAATGAACATGTGGTATGAGAAACAAGTTTGGAATTGCTTGTGGACAAGCAATTTCTAGCAGGGGAGACTGTAATGTCCCCCACCTCTTGATGAAGAAGTCCGGGAAGACTTAGTGGTCTAGACATCCCCAGTAGACCATAGTGTCATACAGCATGGGGAAAGGTTAGCTAACTCAATGTTATATTTTGAAGTTGACTTGGGAAAAAAGGGAAAAAAGATAAAAAGTAACTCAATGAAGAATTAGAACATTGGAGGTTGAGTTAGGACTTGAACCTAGGGGTTAAACTAACTCACAGGAAAATAGAATGGAAGTATAAAGGAAAGGCTAGGGCGCACCTTTCACTCATCTTGGATATTTGGTATTTTTCTTGTTGAGCTCTTGAGCNAGGTTAGCTAACTCAATGTTATATTTTGAAGTTGACTTGGGAAAAAAGGGAAAAAAGATAAAAAGTAACTCAATGAAGAATTAGAACATTGGAGGTTGAGTTAGGACTTGAACCTAGGGGTTAAACTAACTCACAGGAAAATAAAATGGAAGTATAAAGGAAAGGCTAGGGCGCACCTTTCACTCATCTTGGATATTTGGTATTTTTCTTGTTGAGCTCTTGAGCACACAGTTTTGAGGGTTTTGAGATTACAAACCCTAGTGAACAACTCAGTGGTGAAATATTCCACTCACCTTGTTCCAAGCTTGGTCTCGGGGATGAAATACTCCACCCACACCATTCTACACTCATCACAGGTTCCATCATCGATCCAGGAGGGTAGCAGGGCCGTACCATTCAGGGTTTTCCAGCAGGGGCGCACCATTGTCTAAGGGAAACTTCGATCCAGCATCATGAGAGAGCCTTGAGACATTCTAGCACTTGGGTTTTGCTTGCAGGACCTTGTTCATTAGTTTGGAGGTATTTTGGAGGAGTTACTTCAGCCAGATTAGCAGCTATAGGTTTGGGACGGCTTTGAGAGAAGGAGGACGTCTTGGTGATTCAGAAATTCTCAGATCTAGGGCATTATACCTCTGATATGATTGTGAAACTTTTCCTAGGTGCTTGTGGCAGCCCGATCTATCATCCTAGAGAGTTTCAGGAGTTTTGGAGGCTTCCTTCATCTAGGCCGAATTTTTGGGCACTTCAGGGTTTCAAGAGGTGCAGACCTGATTAGGGTTTCAGCAGACTGGAGGAGAAAGACTTGTTATTTGAGCTTCATACTTTCGGGAGGGATTTCCCTTGTCCTGATCTATCCTTTGGAGGAGTTTGGTATTGTTTTGAGGTCTCCTTCAGCTAGGCCGAAATATTGGCCTTCTTACCCATCCAGCTGGACGTGCCAGCAACATAGGGGGGTTGGACGTAACCCTTGTTCTTGTATTTGGGGTCTTCATCTCATATTCAGCCTTTGGAGGCTTATTTCGTATTGCCGGGAGAATTTTGTAGCAGCTCATATCTTCTATCTTGGAGCCATCTGATGTATTCCAGATCTGCTTCTATATTGTATCAGGTTCTTGCTTTTCATAATAAAAAGGTCAGATCTGTGCTTTGTGGTTCCATATCTTGTGTATTGATGAGATCTTGCATTGTATTGAATATATCTTGATAAACTGTGCTGAATAACTGAATATAACCCTAAGGCCGAAATATCAGAGGTCAACCTGCTTACACAAACAGTTAAACAGTTAATTCAGTGGTTAGCTAGTGTTCCCAAGCGAAAAAATTGGCTTGGGAACATTACAGCTTGCATATTCTTCTTTCATAGCTGTTTACCCAAATTTCCAGTTTGAGAATGCAGAAACTGAATTGAGAATACATTTTTAATTATTCAAAAGTAATTTCTCTGATGGAGAAACTGATTTTAAATTTCTTCTGTTGAATATATGGATTTGTGCATAAGTCTCCATTGTAACACAATTGTTTTAGGCTCATTTAATCACATTCCCTTTCTTTTTGAATCCAGTGGAGCAGCTTGGTTGGCTACACATATCGTTTTCAGTTTTCCTTGCCATAATATTTCTTTTTGAGTTTTCAACTCCAAATACTATGGCTATCCTGCAATAATTTCTTTTGAAGATTTTAAGAGAATGTGGGTTCTGAATACTTTGGTGAATATTTGAAGGCATGGTCTACTTTAAAACCTTTGGAGATGTGGGTAGACATCTAGTGCTGTTGATTTTCAAGTCTTAGAAGTCAGAACTGATTCAGTAGCCTTTTAGCAAGTTTAATGATATCCATCCATCTAATGCTCTTGTCTGAGCTTTGATACCTTCCTTCTTTTGATTTGGGCTGTTTTTATTTCTACTATAATTATCTTACTAGCTGCTAAATAATAACATTGAAATTGTCAAATTGATCTGATGCATGACAAACATATATTAAATATTTTGCTTTCATCCATTCAAATCTGAAGTATATGTATAATTTGCTATTTGTTTATCTTTTGCTATGTAGGTCAAGCCTTGAGGAAATTAGAAGAAAATGGGATAGTTATTCGCTTTGTGGTTGGACGAAGGTTTACTTGCTTGATACAACTTTTAGTTAAATTGAGACAATGCCTTTTTCATTATGTTTTCAGCTTTTGTATTTATACTGTAAGAAGCTTGTCCACCTATATGTTTGAAAATTAATGTTGCATCTTAGAGTAACATCTAGGGCATTGTCACTGAAATGTACTATGATTTGGCTATTTATAGAGCGTTGTCGCTGAAATGTAGTATGATTTGGCTATTTATATGCTTTTGCCATTGATCATGATTTGTGATGTTCACGTTTGGATCTCACAGTGCGAATAGGGGAGATAGCTTGGACAGACTAATCAATGCAGAAATTCAGGAAACGAATGATTTCCTAATTCTTGTAAGTACTACACATTTACAATAGAAAGTATTGACTACATGTTTCATCATTATTGCACACAAGGATGGATTCTAATAGAGGCTTATGTTACACTTTTTGGAATCAATCTAAATGAGCCTATCTATCTGATGGGAAAGATGATGCTCACTGTTTTAAAGTTTGACTATCTCAAGTTGGACGTTGATGTTATGTTTTACAAAGACAACACTCCCCTTAACAAGGTACTTAGCATTACTAAAAGCATCTTAGAATGGGATGTGTTTTCACTAAGTGCTGATGCTAACAATAGCTTCACATAAGGTTTATAGCTTCACATAAGGTTGGTCTTACATTTTAGTCATGTCTTAGTTCTAATAATAGTGGAATTAACATATTTTCAACTGCGTGTCTAACTATTCGAGTGATATTTTATCTTTTCTACCCTTGCAATATCGTGACGGCTAGTTAGAATTTCCTTTTTTGCAAAGTAATCAAACTTTTCGACCCTCCTTTTGCCCCGTATTCCCTCCCCTTGCCACTTTGTGGATCTTGGGTAACAAGAAAGGGAAAATGACTGTGTGGCTAGTCTAATTAGGCACCTAATTCCATTATTGCTAAAACCATTAAAAATGGGTGACTTGGGAGGCTAGAAGGGGTTGAAGCCGGGGACGGTTTCACGACACTAAGTGTCCTCCTTGTTGAGTGCCCAAGCATCTTGGATTTGACCTGTGGAGCTAGGGGGGAACCTTGTTGTTTCCTTGTTGAGCACCCAACACATCCTCTTGGTTGAAGGGATAAGGATTTGGGGTAGTAACATAGCTTAGGTTTGCAACATTCACATCTAATTGCCCCTAAGTCAAAGAGAGACCTAAAAATCTATTAAAATTAACCTACACACTTTTCACAACATTCACATTTCAAGTTTTTCTCTTTCCTTTCAAGTAAATTGTTTCAAGCACTTTTATATTTGATTCCTTCCAAGGAAATTCTTCACTTGTCAATATTTACTTTTTCGGAAGTATTCTTCATTGCAAGCAATCTTTATTTCTGTGAAATAATTCTTTTAAGTATAAAGTTGTGTTTCATATTCATTGTGTAGATATCTCATAAATTCATTTTATTTTTGTAGAAGTATATTTCTTTTGTGTATATATATTTCTTTGTGTATATTGGAATAGTTGGAATTGGATAATCTTTAGGCACTGGTCTAACTTTTGTTTTATGTTATAAAAGGTTTGCTTGTCATTGAAAGACTGCATTTGCATGATTGTTTGTCATTGGGTTGGGTTTCCCTAATCAATAAATCAATTAACTCCTGGAACTTTAATAAAACCTCCACATAGTTTAATAGGGTCTACCCCCCTTGGCTTCCCTAGGAGTGAGCCTAGACAGAAGGAGTCTAGATCGAGGTGACAATGGGTTTAGACTTAGGTTTATGCCTCCAAGGACACACCAAGTGGGATGGAGACTTCTCCACGCTTGTAGGTGTGTATTAGGACGACAACATGAGCGATGCGCACTAGAATACTTGAAGCATGCGCATGGGAGTGTAGGAAAATAATGGTGTGAGGAAATAGGACGTGGAGTGTCTAACGTCTCCATTTTTGGTTTCCCTTGTTTTGTAGTTGTAGATGATTTCCGAGGCTTATATCAACCCAGACAGAAGGGTGAGGTTATGTTATCGGTGTGTTCGGAGGATTTGGAGGAGTTATATGAGGCCTAGCCTAGTCCATTTACCATCTTTCATTAGCGGGATCACTTCCGCACAATTCGTTCTTGGTTCCGTCGCATTCCGACGATTCCCGTAAATTGGGAGTATTATTGAGCATAAATTAATTAAATGCACTAAAGGTGTTATTTGGATCATATTATTTGAGGGGACACCTTAGTGTAATAGCTCGTTGGAATCGGGACGAAAAACTCTAGATGTTGAGATGATAAAAAAATGACTTTCAATGGTTGGAGAGGTTTTAAAGTCAAATAAATCACTTTTTGGAGTAAAAAGGTTTATTTAATTAATAAAGTCATTTTATTAGAAAATATTAAAGATGAATTAAAAGTCACTTGAGGGGAAAAAAGTGAAAGGGGGTATAAAAGAGAGATAGGGGCTCATATTCTCTCATTATGTTGATATTGGTTTGGAGAGCTCTTGGAGCCTTTAGGGTTTGGAGGAAACCCTTGTTTGATTGGTTTCGATGGTGAGACTATCCACCCTAGCTAATCCGGTTTCAGTGGTGAGAGATCCACCCTAGCCATTAGAGGGGAGATCATCCAGATCTTCCACTAGCATCCATTGTTGAGTGAGGATTTCATTTCTGCAACAGATTGGGGTTTGGAAGAAGTCATATTTGTGCAGGACACCGAGTTGCTTGTGTGGATCGAGTTATTTAGTGTGGGGATGAGTTCTGTATGCAGGCAGAGTTTCTTTTGTGTGGAGAGGCCAAGATAATGATAGAGGGGCCGAATTCTGAAGTGGGAGCTGAGTTCCAAGGCAGCAGATCGAATCGTTTTGTGGAGGGCCGAGTCTATCTTGAGAGGCTGAGTTCTCCATTTGCTGGTGCGAGTTTGTAGCTAGAGGGCTGTATTCCATCTTGTGGAGGCTGCCATTCTATTGGGCCAGCCATTTTCTGTTGTGAAGGCTGCCTTATCTATGTATGGAGGCTGAATATATTGCTGTAAAGGCCTGTTTTCAGTGCTGGCAGCGTGTGGTAGCAGAGGAAGGTCAACATAACCCATATCAACATCATACAGCTCTGTACATCCCTGTTCTCTTTCAGATCTGTGTAAGTTCATGATTATGAGGTCAGATTAGTAATATAACACATCCCTGTTCTCTTTCAGATCTGTATAAGTTCATGATTATGAGGTCAGATTAGTAATATAACAGCCTGGATCTATTGGATTTAATTGTTGTTGTTGTATCTATTTTCTTGAATGTTTGGCATTTGTAATTTTGCTACCATCTATTGAATATAAACAGTTTATATGTTGGCATCAAACCCTTGCATGTCTTATGTAAACCACATTAAAACACTTCATCAGCAAACATAAAACATACTAACAGCAAAGGGTAGTTTACAGTGAGCTGGGTTTGTCAACAAAATGTTTGACAAAAGTCCCATATCAGTATTAAACGTACAGCAGCAGCAAAAAGTGGGTTTTACAGTGAGTTTGGGAATTGTTGGCAAACTGTTTGTCATAATGTCTGAACCAAAAACTCACTAAACATAACAGCAAATAGAATAAACAGTCCAGCAGTTAAGAAGAGGTCATTTCAAGGGAAAAAGGGTATTGCATTGAAGTGTTTGATGAAAGTCATACACTAGAATAAACCTACAGCAGTCCAAAAGGGGGTTTCCTACAGGGAAAATTGGTATAACAACAACTGTTTGACGAAATGTTTGACTCAAATCAACACTAAAACAATCAGCAAAAGAGCATCAAACATAACAACAGTTATAAAGGGGATTGTGCAGGGTGTGTGTCAAGTGTTTGACGAAAATCCTAAGCCAAGGAAACACACAAACATAACAGAAACAAGTAGTAATCCTTACCTTACTTAGGGAAGGTTATTACAGAGTGAGGAAAATAGAAGCTAAGTGATAGGGAATGGGCGCATACTAGGATAGGAGAGGGGGTTTGCGCATGGAAGAATAGACGTGAACGAATGGGAGGATGAGTTTATGCAATGCGTTGTGAGGAAGTCAAAGGAGTGAGACGACACACTTGTGATGGGTAAAGCGAGTGGGAAGATACACACGTGGAGAATGGATGCGCTAGGAATAGTGTAGGAAGTTGGTGATGTAGTGAGGGAAGAGTACAAGCATCGTATGAGGGAGTGTTGGCGCATGGGCCCAAAGGAAGAATAAGACATGCGCTTTTTCTAAAAAAGGGAATTCGCATGAGGTATTTAAGCCATGCACTTTTTAATCAAAAGGATGAGCATACTTTAAAAGGGAAGTACACATATTTAAAAGGGGAGGATTAAAGGGGGACACTTTAATTAATTGATGACAAAATTAAAGGGGGTGAGCATGTTTTAAAGGGGGGACAAACCTTTTTAAATTAATTAAAAAAAGGGGGGGACATACTTTAAGTAAAAAAGGTAAGTATGCATACGTGGTTTGGTGGGTATGTATAAAAGGAAGTGGGTTAGGATCAGACACGGGACTTTAATTAATTAATTAATTATTAAAAAGGGGAGACACACTTTAATTAATAAAGGTCAGAAAGGTGTGTGAGGGTAGAGTTAGGATAAAGGTGAGTGAGGTATTAGAGTGGATAGGGGGATAGGTAAAGTAATACGTATAGGTCGGAAAGATGTGTGAGGGTAGAGTTAGGATAAAGGTGAGTGAGGTATTAGAGTGGATAGAGGGATAGGTAAAGTAATATGTATAGGATTGGGGTAAGAGACATCGGTAAAGTGGTTTTATGGACTTTCAATGCACAAAAGGTGGTATTTACGGCGGGTGATGAGAAATTAATGGTGACTAATCCTTAATTAGCTCAATCACGCTCAAGTTGACTTGCCACCTCATCCATACGCCCTCCAATATTAATTAACACATTTAACGCTTTTAACTCGGGAAGTGTGCTCTCTTGAATTAATGCCATACCGATGCCACATGTCACACTGATACAGTGCCAAATGTTGGAATCTGAACCTGCCACTTGTCACCTCTGGAGCTGACCATCCCTGTTATAAATAGAAACTGCTAAAAATAGGGTCCGACTCCTAAAATTTAGGACACTGTCAAAAACATCCAGGATGACTAGGAGAACATCGCCATGTGTCATACGTCTGAAAATCGACATTGCTAAAAATAAAATGTGCTCGCATGTTAATGATATCATACTCATCAGATTTGATTTTCCAAAAGGATTCCAAATATGCGGCCATAATTGACATGCGAGCCTCGGTGCTCCACCTGCTAAAAATAGACATACCAATCATGTCACTCGGAAAAGGTCCAAAAGACTCAAAATGTCTCAAGGATCCATACTGCGTGCTCAAAATCTGAATCTGGGCCCTCAAGCTCAGCCTATTAAAAATAGAAATTTCTTGCATGTCGCCCGTAAAAGTGTCATCATGCATAGAATCATGCAAGGACCAACCCTATATGCTCAAAAGTCAAAACTGCTCCAAACTATCAAGTGTCCCTCTCAAACCATGTCTCCTAAAAAATAGGGACACCTGCTGTATGTAGACATCTCTCTCAAATGCAAAGGAAAACAAGCTAGCTCTTGAAATATCCCCGATCCAACTGATCTGGATATCTACTGATGAACTACTATTTTATCACTGAAGTCTAATACTTTAAGGGTTTTTGGATGCGTTTGAGTTAACGTGTGAACATGCTTGGTGATTTTTTCATGTGTGTTTCATTCATTAAGTGTTTTAGCAGTATAAAGATAATGCATGCGAAAGAAAGGACAACACAACTCACTGATATATATAATGARGAAAAAGCAAGAAATACAATAATAAGCTGGAAGCAGATATACTAGTCATCAGTTAGATCTCATGAATCGTCACTGGAATACAAATCAACTAACAAGAAATACATGTGATCAGAAGAATGAAGGTTGATCTGTGCATTCACGGATAGATCGACAAAATGCAATCCAGAAGCTCACGATAATTGCTGCAGATACTGGAAAACTCGCCTTGATGGTGATACCCATTGGAATGGACTGGAAACTGTCCCAAAAGAAGTGCCCTGGACTCTAGGCTGATCCTGGTGACTGTCGGACTGAAAATCCAACCTCTAAAGCTCCGGATGTCACCCCCTAGGGGTTTGCGCACCTCCTGGGCTGTGGGAGTAAGCCCTAGTGATCCCACCGACGGAATCTGACGATGTATGACTCAAAACAATCGTCCTGGCCCCCTCTGTAATGGGTTGGAAGGGTTTCCTTGGATCTGCTCCGGAATACCCCCTGGAACCCCACATGTGCTTCCTGAAGAGCTGCACCCTAACTGACTGTTTGCTGCATTCTGGGAGATTCCACTGTCGGAAACTGACGACTGGTGGCTCAAAAGGTGCGCCTTGGCTAGCTCTCCAATGGGTTAGAAGGAATTTGGAAAATACTGAACTGTCTCGTGCAGCCACACAAACCCTCTCTCTAACCCTTGCACCCTCACTGACTGAGCTTCGTAGTCACTGAATTGGATACCTGAAAGACACGGTGAAATACCTGGATGGTATATTCGATAGGCTAGGGTGTGTCTCTCAACACCGAAACCGATCAATGGTGGTGGTTTCCTTCAGAATTCCGCAAAACAACAAGGGGGTCGATTTCCTCCTCCTCTGCAAATATCTCAACATCAGATCATAACATAATGAGGAATTTGGTTGAATTCCTCCCTTTATACTCTTCCCGATCTAATTCACCATTGACATCACTTAAGCTAGGTGCTTTTCCTCCTAAGGTGAGTAATTAATTAATTAAGTCCCCCTTTAACACCTTTTCATTCTATTTCTTTGTTGACTTAGGCTTAAGTGACTTTTCCTATGCTTTTTTGGCTTAATTCATCATTTAGCCACCAAATCATCCTTATTTCTCCTCTTGTTATTTGTTTGTGCCTGACTATAGTCTACGGGAACAAATAGACTACTAAGTCACTCCTTGCTGGCCTACTCTTGGGAACGGGACATCACAGTCCTCTCTTCCTGAGATTGCTTGTCCTCAAGCAACATCAATCCTGGGTGCTGCAAAATATGCTCTCCCTCTCATGTGGCATCCTCCACTGGAAGACCCCTCCATCTAACTAAGAACTCCCTGATGACCCTTCTCCTCAACCTGCGCTCTCTCTGCTTGAGCACCTCCTTTGGCACTAGCTCCAACTGGCCCTCGTCATCCAAGGGTGGCAACTCCTCTGAAATGCTGACCTGCTGTCTCACTGCCTTTTTAAGGCAAGAAACGTGAAAGACGTTATGAATCTTGCTACCTCCGATAGCTCTAGCTCGTATGTCACCTCGCCTACCCTCCCAATGACTCTGTATGGCCCATAAAATTTCGGCTTTTGCTTCTCTGCTCCGCTCCTCTTCAAGGATGACTGTCTTTTTGGCTGTAATCGCAGAAAAACCAAATCCCCTACCTCGAAATTGCGTTCGACTCTCTGCGTGTCTGCATAGATATTCTGCTGGTTCTGAGTTGTCTGCAAGTTTTCCCTCACTGCCTGCAGAATCCTCTAGCTCTCCTCCACCTAGTCTTTGGCCTCCAGGACCGTGCTCTCCCCAAAAACAGTCTCTACAAGAGGGTGCATCGTATCCATACAATGCTCTGAATGGTGACATCCTGATAGACATATGGTAAGTTGTGTTGTAGCAATACTCACCCATGTGCAACCATCTCACCCATGTGTGTTGCTTTCCTYCCACATAGTTCCTTAGATACCCCTCCACCCATTTGTTGACGATCTCTATCTGTCGATCTGTCTGTGGGTGGTAGCTAGTACTCGCAGCTAGCTTTGTGCTTGCCAACCGAAAAAGCTCCTGCCAAAATGCGTTGATGAAGGRCCCATCTCTATCACTGTCTATCTTCCTGGGTAAACCATGCAACTGGAATACCTCTCTGAAAAACAACTCTGCTACCTTTATGGCCTTGTAGTCCTTGGGTATGGCAAAGAAATGTGCAAATTATTCAGCCTGTCGACCACCACAAATATACAGTCCCTGCCCTGCACTCGAGGAAGGCCTGTAATGAAATCCATAGAAATGCTCTCCCATTTCTGCTCTGGAATGGGTAGAAGCTGAAGCAACCCCGCGGGGTGTCTCTATTCGGACTTGTTCTGCTGACAAGTCGTGCACTCCCGGATGTGTTTCAGTACGTCATCCTTGATGTGTTTCAGTACGTCATCCTTGAGACCCTTCCATGGGAATCTCTCCCTGATCCTGCCTATACGTTTTGAAGTACCCATGATGCCCTGCTGTAGGCGAATCATGACACACCTTCAGAATCTTCCCCTTYAGGGTAGATTCTGGAACCAAGTAGATCTGGTCCTTGTAGAAAATGACGTCATCTAGATCTCGGTATCTATCATCAACCACCTGTCCATCCATTTCTTCCCAAGCAAATTTGTTTTTGGAGTACTCCACCAACAAATGAGCTTTCCAATCTATGCAAACGTCCATCATCGAACACCCTGGTGGCCTCCTGGACAAGGCATCTGCTACGACATTCATCTTTCCCTTGACATACTCAATGTCAAAGTCAAAGGCTTGGATCTTTGAGACCCACTTCTGCTGTCTCTCACTGAGGTCTTTTTGATCTAGGAAATACTTGAGACTGTTGTGATCAGTCTTCACTACAAATCTGCTACCTGGCAGATACTGCCTGAATTTGGTTAATGCATGCATGATTGCTAGCATTTCCTTGTCGTAAATAGTATAGAGTCTCTCCGACTCGTTGAGCTTTCTGCTCTCAAACACAATGGAGTGGCCTCCCTACATCAAAACTACCCCAATCCCCACCCCTGATGCGTCGCACTCTAAGACAAATGGCTGTGAGAAATCCGGAAGGGCTAGAATAGGGCATGTGCTCATAACCTCCTTCATTTTCTCAAATGTCTGTTGTGCCTCCTCTGTCCACTGAAAGGCGCCCTTCTTGGTCAAATTTGTGAGCGGTGCTCCCAACTGTGAAAAGCCTCTGATGAACCACATGTAGTAACTGCATAACCCAAAGACTCCTCTCAACTCCGTGAGGTTCTTGGGTGTTGGCCAATCCGAAATAGCCCTAATCTTCTCCTGATAAACCTGTACTCCCTGCTCACTGATGATATGTGCCAAGTACAATAGTTCTCTCATGTCAAACTCACATTTGGACTCCTTGGCATATAATGACTGTGCCTACATAATGTCCAAGACCTCCTCCAAATGTGCCAAATGCTCATCCCATGTCTTGCTGTAGATCATTATATCATCGAAGAATACCAGAAGCTATTTCCTCAACTGCACTCTGAAGATGTGGTTCATGCAAGACTGGAAAGTGGTAGGTGCGTTGGTCAATCCAAACGGCATGACCAAGAACTCAAAGTGTCCGAAATGGCATTTGAATGATGTCTTCTCAATATCCTGCTCCCTGATGCTGATTAGATGATATCTTGTCCGCAGATCAATCTTGGTGAAGAAAACTACCCCATGTAACTCGTCCATCAACTCATCTATGCGCGGGATGGGGTACCTATTCTTGATCATTTTCTTGTTGAGTGCTCTCTAATCGATGCACATCCGCAACGTGCCATCCTTCTTCAATACCAGAATGACTGAAGAGGCAAAAGGACTCATGCTGGTCTTGATGTGCCCCATCGCAAGCAATTCTTTGGTTGCTTTCTCAATCTCGTCCTTGAATCTCTTGGGGTAGTGATCACTGGTGTATCCCCTGCCTCCAACTCGATCGTGTGCTCAAATCCCCTGTCTGGTGGTCTCCCTGGTGGTATCGGCCCAAACACCGGCTTATACTGACTCAAAAGCTCTCTGATCTGTGGATGGTAATGCTCTCTGCCCTCTGAACCCTTCCGCGTGGTGATCAATCACTCTGCTGCATAGCCCACATTACCGTGACGGAAGATCTGCTCCATCCTTTTTGCTGATACTGCTTGTGGTGCTCCTGTGGACATGCCTCTCAACACCAGTCTCGATCCACTGGCGTCTATGAACCTCATGGTCAACGTCTGATAGTTGAACCCAATCTCCCCCAATGAATATAACCACTGTACCCCCAATACGACATCAGTATCTGATAGGTCAACTACGTAAAATGTATTTGTCATGGTGTAGTTTCCTAGTTTGGGATCATGTCCAAACATGTCATCGTGTATCCATCTACCACTGCCATGTGGAATCCCTCAAAGTCCTCAGTGCGTAATCCCCTCCTGGCTACCAAGGACGTATCTATGAAATTGTGGGGGGCCCCACCGTCAACTAAAGCGGTCATGCGCTGCCCCTGTAGAAGTCCCTTGAGCTTGAGAGTGTTGTACCTGGGTACTCCTGAAAGGGTTGCTATGGTTCCCCCTTTCACCTCTCTACGAGGCCTGGTCTCCTCCTTGGGTGGTGCCCCTGCCAGTATCTGAGGTTTCTTCGGCTGCTGCTCTGCCCATGTGTGGTCTCATCCTCTGAATCACTGTCTGCCTGTGCCCCGATATCCTCATCCTCCTCCTCGCTGCCTGATTCCACTTCATTGTAGTGGATCTGTCCTTTTCCCATGCATCTATGCCTTGGGACCCAAGGGTCTCTGCAAGAGAACCAAAGCTTCTTCCTCATCAAGTCCCATCTCGTGTCATCATCCAATTTGGGCTTACCCTTCCATTCCCTTTGAAGATTTCTCTGATCCTTGGCTTTCTGTGGTACAAAGGGTTTGGTAAAGGTTTTGGGTTTTAGCGTTGAGTCCCCCATGTCTCTCGTGCGCACAATGGCCTCTTGTAAGGTGTGAGGCTTGAAAGCCTTAACCCAACCCCTCAATGGTTCTGTTAATGCCTCGGTGAACAACATCACCAATTTGTGCTCTGATATATCGGATACGGCCACTGCCTTCCCTGGAGCTCTGAGATGAAGGCCTCAACTGATCCGGTCTGCCTCAACTGTGTAAGGTCCCTGAATTGGAGCTCTGGATCTCTCCTGTCAAATCTCTCCATCAACCTCTCAGTGAACTCCAAATATGAAGCAATGTGGATGTGACCCAACGTCACTAGCCCATGGTACCACCACTCGTGGGCCTCCTCCTCCAACTGCAAGGTGGCGAAGCTGATAGCTTCTGACTCTGTCATCGGGTTAAGCTTGAAGTATGTGTTAAGCTTCTGAACCCATGCCTGAGTTGAGCAATGTGATGATCCGTCGAAAGTAGGAATGTTCAACTTTCCCACTTTCTTGATGAAATCCATGTTGTGAGTTTGCCCGTTGCCTCTCTGTGCCTCTCGGAGTCTGTTTCAATATTTGATCAAACAGTAGTCCATCAAACTCATATATGTATGGAACTTCGGTCCTAATGCTAAGTAGTCTCTCCTGTACTCCCTGAAGGGATCCTGTGGCACCACTTGTCCTTGACCCGATTGTCCTCCTGTTTGCCCTGGCTGTCCGAATGATTGTCCTACCTAGAACTGTGGGTATAAAGGTCGGGGAATCCTCCCAGACGATGTGTAAGCTCAGACTGGTAAAGGGTTTGGACTAGCCCCACCTTGAGATCCACTAGAGCCATTGGCCCTACCTTGAGATCCACTAGAGCCATTGGCCCCACCTCCATGGTGTCCTCCTGAACCGCTTGACCCTCTTGTGGTGTTGGCACCTATAGTGCTCATGCTATGGTGGAGCATCTGTGCACTGATAGCCATCTGCTGTATGGCGTTCATCATGTTTCTCTGTCCCCTAGCTAGGTCATTCAACATGGCCTGCGTACTGTCAAAATGTGTCTCGGTGCCTTTCCCCCTTCCCTCGAGTGTCTCACGCCTATCACCTATAGTCCTCTCTATCTTGGCCTCTATGTCTGCACTGATATGCTCTCTTTCCTCTATCTCTGGCTCTGTATCTGACTGAGTGTGGAATGGGGTGTAATCCCTTCGATTTCTATCTCTCCTATCTCTGCTATGACCTCTGCGGTACTGAATGTACTCTTCCCCAATATGTCCTTAGCCCTCTGGGTATTCTTCACCTGTTCCCGGAATCATGGGGTCATGAGAAGCACTTCTTCACAGGATGGCAGGAACAAGGCTCTGATACCACTGAAATATCCCCGATCCATCTGATATGGATATCTACTGATGAACTACTGTTTTATCACTGAAGTCTGATACTCTTGGGGTTTCTGGATGCGTTTGAGTTAATGTGTGAACATGCTTGGTGATTTTCGCATGTGTGTTTCATTCATTAAGTGTTTTAGCAGTATAAAGATAATGCATACGAAAGAAAGGACAACACAACTCACTGATATATATATAATGAGGAAAAAGCAGTAAATACAATAATAAACYGGAAGTAGATATACTAGTCATCAGTTAGATCTCATGGATCGTCATTGGAATACAAATCAACTAACAAGAAATACCCTTGATCAGAAGAATGAAGGTTGATTTGTGCATGCAYGGATAGATCGACAAAAAGCAGTCCGGAAGCTCACGGTAACTTCTGTAGATACTGGAAAACTCGCCYTGATGGCGATACTCGTCGGAATGGACTAGAAACTGTCTCAAAAGAAGTGCCCTAGCCTCTAGGCTGATCTTAGTGACTTTCGGACTGAAGATYCGACCTCTGAAGATCTGGATGTCACCCCTTGGGGGTTTGCGCACCTCTTGGGTTGTGGGAGTGCACCCTAGTGATCCCATCGACGAAATATGACGATGTATGACTCGAAATGATCGTCTTGGCCTCCTTTGTAWTGGGTCGGAAGTGTTTCCTCGGATCTGCTCCGGAATACCCCCTGGAATCCCAAATGTGCTTCCTCAAGAGTTGCGCCCTAACTGACTGTTTGTTGTGTYCTGGTAGATTCCAACGTCGRAAAYTGACGACTGGTGGCTCAAAAGGTGTGCCCTGGCTAGCTCTCTAATGGGTCGGAAGGAATCTGCAAAATACTGAACTATCTCGTGTGGCCACACAAACCTACTCTCTAACCCTTGMGCCCTCACTGACTGAGCTGGATAGCTGAAAGGCACGGTGAAATACCTAGATGSTATCTCCGATAGGTTAGGGTGTGTCGCTCAACACCAAAACCGATCAATGGTGGTGGTTTCCTCCAGAAATCCACAAAACAACAAGGGGGTCGATTTCCTCCTCCTCTGCAAATATCTCAACATCAAATCATAACATAATGAGGAATTAGGTCGAATTCCTCCCTTTATACTCTTTCCGATCTAATTCACCATTGACATCACTTAAGTTAGGTGCTTTTCCTCCTAAGGTGAGTAATTAATTAATTAAGTCCCCTTTAACACCTTTTCGTTCTATTTCTTCGTTGACTTAGGCTTAAGTGACTTTTCCTATGCTTTTTTGACTTAATTCATCGTTTAGCCACCAAATCACCCTTATTTCTCCTCTTGTTCCTTGTTTGTGCTTGACTATAGTCTACGGGAACAAATAGACTACTAAGTTACTCCCCGCTGGCCTACTCTTTGGAACATTGCATCACAGCTCTAACTATGAAGCAAAAACAACCATGTACCAATCATGTACCTGTCTCTGATGGGAACCAACCTCTGACTCAACATTAGTGCTAAGTTGTGGGAGAATCTCAGAATGCTAATCAACATAGTGCATGTTGGCTCTTAACCCTCAAGATTTTCAAGGCTGATAATCTAGGGGTTAACAATCCTCCAAGGGGATGACAATGTCAACAAGCTCCATTGACCTCCTAGATACATAAACATGTATACAAAGGGGTCTTCAAGTGAAATCACTTCATTAATAATCCTCGAAATCATGAATCGGCCCATTTGAAATGATGAAATGATGGTCCACAAATATATTTCGAAGTATCAACAAGGAGTCACATTGGCACTGTTGCCGTCCTTATACACATCTACCAACGTGGAGAAGTCTCCAACCCACTTGGTGTGTCCTTAGAGGCACAATGCCTAAGTTCAAGCCCACTGTCACCTCTACTTTAACTTCTTCCATCTAGGCTTACTCCTAGGGAAGCCAAGTGGGGTAGACCCTAGTTACTATGTGAATTATTAAATGGGTTCTAGGAGTTAATTTTAGTTTGTTAAAGGTAAAGGGGAACTAGCCTACATGAGAGGCAACAAATGCAATGCACACCTTTAATGAAAATCAACCCTTTCCCTAAGGTCAACTAATTCTAGCCTTCACGATTTTGCAAGGATGGCTTAGGCCAATCTCTTTGCAAGGTGTTGGAAATATTCTCTAACTTATTACAATATCAGATTTTTGATATAAATTTGAGAGAAGGCACACCCAAGAGACTCTCTCGGGTGGCTTACAATGATTTAGAAGAAGAAGATCAAGGGGGATTTGATATCCCAACTTTGTAGTGCCTTTTGAAGGCCTTGGGGGCTCAAATAAGTAGCATTTCCTCATTGTAGTTGAAAATCTGCATAAAAATCAGCAAGGTATTTTTGCTAGAAAATGCTACAACAACCAAAGACTTGTTAACTTTTGGTAGCCCAATGAAACATAGACTTATGTAGATAAATCTGAAAATATAAATGAGTTTAAATGACCATTTTAGAGCAAATAAGTGCCTATGAAAGAAAGGAGACTGGTGGATATGAAGGAGGAAAACAATGGAAACTTTAGTTGATTGAAATGAGTGAGTTTTCCACTCTAAAACCACTCCTTCAATTCTTCAGTGACCTGCAGACATGTATATCTCTTGCTGCACAAGACACAAGGAGGTGAGAGCATCTAAAGAAGCATACAAAATACTTTGCAAGCTTGGAAAGAAACTATCACAAAATTAATACTAATACCACCACTAAATGCTCCCAAGCAAAATACTTTGCTTGGGTCTCCAAGTTAAACTAGTGAATGCAAAGGAAATACAAGAAATAAAATGCACTATATCACCTCACAAGAACACCATGAAGAACATCAAGAAGACTCCCAATGCACACAATCGATTCTCCAAAGTTTCCTTTATTATCCACAAAATGTTGCTACAAATACTTGTAGCAAGATTTACACATGAGAACATGAGAGAGAGGAGAAAAGAATGATAATTTTTTTGGCATAATGGACTTGCTCCAAGAGATGAGGGAGAAATGAGGAGGGGAGGGTCCTTTTTATAGGTGAGGAAGGGGAGAGACCCCACTTGGATGTGTTCCAAGTGTCACCCATCCATTGGAGGAGGGTCCATTCAAGGGGGGCGCGCTTTTAGGGCAAGAGAGCAAGTTGAGGGATGAGGGGTGAGTGGGGAAGGGGGAAACCACCTTTCCCATTAATCAAAAGTGTAGTTAGGGTCAATGGGGGGTAAATCCAAAGTCTTGAGGGCCCTCATGCTTTATTTTTTAATTTTCATGAGTTTGTGAGCAAGGGGGGAGCCCCTCTTCTTAGGAAATGGTCACTTTGGGTTGTTGGCGTAGCAGGGAGGGGTTTTCTAAGTTGAAAATCATTTTCCCAACTTAGGAAATACATTTGGGATACTTTTCCCACTCTCTCTCATGACTTTAGTGACTTTTACAAAATTTGGCTATTTTAATTAAGCCAATTACATGCTGATTTTTTATCGACTTGGACTCCTCATGGACAATGGTGTAATGTTCCCAAGCCAATTTTTTCGCTAGGAACACTAACTGCTCACTGTTAACTATTGTGTGTATGTTTTCTCTTGGAGTTGCGTTTTAGGGTTTGTAGATTTAGTTATCAATCATGTGAACATAGATCTGAAGATGCAACATATGGAAATACAAGAGATAACAAGAAATACCAGATATGGAACCAAACATCATATATCTGACCTTTATTTAGATAATATGAGAAAACCTGATACAATAAGACTGTAGATCTGGAATAACATTAGATAGATGCTCTAGCTGGGATATGAGCTCCTACAAAATGCTCAAGATAAGAAGATATAAGCCTCCAAAGGTTGAATACAAGCTGAAGACCAATACAAGATAAACCAGGGTCAAGTCCAACCCCCCTTGGCTGAAGATACGCCCTCCTGAATAATTGGGAAGGTCCAATATTTCGGCCTAGCTGCTGGAAGCCCTCAAATGGCACAAAACTCTGTGGAATGGTAGATCGGGGAAAGGAGAACTCCCTCCTGAAGTCTCAAGCCGAAATATCAAGATCTACTCCTCCAAATGCTGAAAACCCAAACTAAGTTGTGCCCTCCTAAACACTGCCAAGACCCAATAATTCGGCCCTGATGAAGGAGACCTCCAAACACTCTGAAACTCTCCAGAAATGTAGACCGGGGCAAGGTGAACTCCTTGGTAAAGTTTTATGCTGAGATATGAAGTTTTATCCCTCCAAACTGAGTAGGTCTACTTTCCAATAGCGCCCTCCTTTCCTCCAAATCTTGCCAATGCTCCAGGAAATCAGATGGCAAGTATAGCTCTCTCAAAATGTACTAGAAATGATGATCAAAGCCCTACAGAGAAAACCCAAGTGCTAGAATATCCAAAAGCCTTCTCAAACTCTTGGATTGAACTTCCTTCAATCTATGGTGCACCCCCTTTGCTGGAAACCCTCCAAGTTACGCCCTGCTGCTGCCTTCGATGGAAGATGGTACCTGTAGCTACTGTAGAATGGTGTGGGTGGAGTATTGCATCCCCGAGACCAAGCTTGGAAAAAGAGAGGTGGGATCTTTCACCACCGAGTTGTCCTCTAGGGTTTGTATTCTCAAAACCCTCAAAACTGTTGCGCTCTAGAGCCCAAAAGCAAAATGCAATAATAATCCAAGGTGAGTGAGAGGTGCGCCCTTTCCTTTCCTTTATACTTCCAATCTGTTTCTCAGTTGAGTTAGTTAACCCCTAGGGTTAACTCCTAACTCCCTCTCACATGTTCTATTCCTTCATTGAGTTACTTTTCCTTTTCCAAGTCAACTTAATATTATAATGTTGAGTTTAGTTGACTTCTCCCCATAGTGCATGAGACTATAGTCTAGTGGAGATGACTAGACTACTGAGTCTCTCCACCCCTCTTCATCAAGAGGTGGGGGACATTACAGTCTCCCCTGCTAGAAATTGCTTGCCCACAAACAATTTTGAACCTGTCTCCTGTAATACCTGTTCACTCTCCCAAGTGGCATCCTCAATAGGTAAGTCCTTCCATTTGACTAAGTATTCCTTGATGCTCCTCGTCCTTAGATTCTTCTCGCGAACCTCCAGTATCTCTTTTGGTATCAGTATCAATTGCTCTTCTTCATCTAACGGTGGCAGTACCTCAATTGGAGTGATGTGTTGGCCGATGGGTCTCTTTAAGCATGACACATGGAAAACGTTGTGTATTTTGCTGCCCTATGGAAGATCAAGCTCATAAGCCATGACCCCTACCTTCCTGTTGATCTTGTAGGGTCCAAAGAATCGGGGTTGGAGCTTTTCTGCTCCACTTCGTTTGATGGATGCCTGTCTGTACGGTTGGAGCCTCAAGTAAACCAAATCACCAACCTCAAATGTACGTTCTACTCTGTGCCTTTCTGGCTGAACCTTTTGGTGATTCTGTGCCCTTTGCAAATGATCCTTTAGTTCTTTGAGTATGTCTTGACTCTGCTGGACCCAATCCCGAACCATAGGAGCCCTGCTATCACCAAAGACAATCTCTACAAAGGAGAGTGGGTCATAACTGTACAAGCCTCTGAATGGAGTCATACCAATAGACATATGATGATTTGTGTTGTAGCAGTATTCTCCCAAATGTAGCCACCTGACCCATGCTTCTTGCTGCCCTGATACATAATTTCGAAGGTAGCCTTCCACCCACTTATTGACTATTTATGTTTGACCATCAGTCTGAGGATGGTAACTGGTGCTAGGGGTCAAGGCCGTAACAACCAACCTGAATAATTCCTGCCAAAATGTGCTCATGAATGGGCTGTTCCTGTCACTCACAATGGTCTTGGGTAAGCCGTGTAGCCTAAAAACCTCCTTGAAGAACAAATTTGCAACCCGTGCTGCATTGAAGTTTGTGGCAATGGAGAAGAAGTGTGCAAACTTAGTTAATCTGTCCACTACTACAAAAATACAATCTTTATCCTGTGCTTTGGGCAATCTTGTGATGACGTCCATAGAGATGCTTTCCCATTTGTGCTCCGGGATGGGTAGAGGTTGTAATAATCCTGCTGGATGTGTGTGCTCATCCTTGTTTTCCTGACAAGCAGTGCACTCCTTGATGTGACGCATCACATCTTCCTTCAACCCTTGCCAAGAAAACCTTTCTCTTACCTGTCGATACGTTTTGACGAATCCTTGATGTCCTACCATAGGTGAATCATGGCATGCTTGTAGTACCTTGGCCTTAAAGGCTGACTCAGGGACCCAGAAAATTCGGCCCTTGTAGTAGATGATGTCATCCATGATTTTGAAGTTGTCATTCTATACCTGTCCATCCATTAATTGACATGCAAATTGGTTCTTTGAGTATTCCACTAAGAGGTGGGCCTTGCAGTCAACTGAGATATCGGTCATAGCATAAACTGATGGCCTCCTGGATAATGTATCTGCCACCACATTATTCTTCCCCTTGACGAACTCAATGTCAAAATCATAAGCCTGTATCTTGCTAACCCACTTCTGCTGCCTCTCATTTAAGTCCTTTTGTTCCCAAAAGTACTCAAGACTGTTGTGATCTGTGTTTACCACAAATTTCGCTCCTACCAAGTATTGCTTGAATTTAGCCAATGCGTGCATGATGGCTAACATCTCTTTGTCATATATGGTATAAAGAAGCTCAGGGCCCCTTAGTTTTCGGCTCTCTTAGACAAGAGGGTGCCTTTTCTGCATAAGCACTGCTCCAATGCCCTCCCCGGAGGCATCACACTCCACTGTGAAGGGTTGGTCGAAATCTGGTAGAGCTAAGATTGGGCACGTACTCATTACCTTTTTCGTTTTGTCAAAAGTCAATTGTGCCTCTGAACTCCATTTGAATGCTCCTCTCTTGGTCAAATCGGTTAAGGGTGCACAAAGCTGTGAGAAACCTTTGACGAACCTCCTGTAGTAGCAACAAATGCCAAGAAACCCCTTCAATTCTGTGAGGGTCTTAGGCGTGGGCCAGTCAAGTATAGCTTGGATCTTCTCTTGTTGTACCTGTACCCCCTTTACCCCAATGATGTGTCCCAAATAGAGGACCTCTGTCATTCCAAATTCACATTTGGATTCCTTTGCATACAAGGATTGCCCTTCCATAATGGCCAAAATCTGTTCTACATGCTGAATGCGCTCCTCCCAAGTCCTGCTATAGATCAACAAGTCATCAAATAATAATAAGAGGTACTTCCTTAATTGCTTGTTGAAGACATGGTTCATGCAAGATTGAAAGGTGGCTGGTGCATTGGTCAATCCAAATGGCATCACTAAGAACTCATAGTGACCGTAATGACATTTGAAAGCAGTTTTGTGGACATCTTGCTCCCTCATCTAGATCTGATGATAGCCAGAGCGTAGGTCAATCTTGATGAAGTAAACAATCCCATGAAGCTCATCCAATAACTCATCAATCCTCAGAATGGTGTACCTGTTCTTAATTATTTTCTCGTTCAATGCCCTGTAATCAATGCACATGCGCATGGTTCCATCCTTCTTTTTTAATAGTACCATTGAAGATGCAAAAGGACCGGAACTTTGTCTAATGTGGCCCATGTCTAGTAGTTTTTTGATAGCCTTCTCTATTTCATCTTTGTACTTCTTTGGGTGTCTATAGGGAGTGGTGATGACAGGTTTCGCTCCCTCTTCCAACTCTATGATATGCTCAAACCCCCTATCTGGTGGTGCTCCTGGTGGAATGGGTCCAAAAACCTTGATGTGCTTGTTGATGACCCTCTGAATCTCTGGTCAGCAATAAGTCTCCCCCTTCTTATCCACACGTACTGATATTCTACATTCAACAACATAAACAATGTCTTCTCTTCTGAAAATGGCCTCCATGCGCTTTGCTGTAACCACCCTAGGTGTGTTTCCTGACATGCCCCTAAGAACTACCTTTTTCCTTCTTTCCTCGGTGAAGGACATTTCCATGGTCTTGTAGTTGGTAGTGATTGGCCCCAACGTACTAATCCACTGAACCCTAAGGATGATATTGGTGTCTGGAAGGTCCATCACATAGAAGTCTTGTGCTAAATCATGTCTGCCCAATGTAAGCTTCATCCCCGTAATATACCTGTTATAGGGCATAATGCTCCCTCCTGCTACTTCCACCTTGAATCCTTCAAATTCCACAGTGGGTATGTGTCTTCTTTGTAGTAGAGCCGAGTCAATAAAGTTGTGAGAAGCGCCCCCATCAATGAGAACCGAAACCTTCTGCCCCTGCAACACCCCTCTCATCCTGAAAGCGTTGTATTTGGGTACCCCACTGATGGATGCCAATGTTGCCTTCTCATTTGTTGCAATGTCGTGACTTGCACCTTCCTCTTCTTTAGTTTCGGTGGTGTTTGCTTCTATGTTTTGTAGGTGGCCGAAATCTTCATCCTCCTCATTATCGAAATTTAGCTCAATGTAATGTGCGTTGCCTCTGCCCATACATTTGTGGGATGGATCCCAAGGTTCTTTGCATGTATAGCACAATTGCTTCCTCCTCAGTTCTCTTCTAGTGTTTTCATCCATTCTACCCCTTCCTTTGTCAAACCCTCTTTGGTCTCTTCCCCCTTGGTTCATGGGAGGTCTTTGGTCTCTTCCTCTTGTATTTAGAGGTGGTCTAGGGATAAATTTAGATTTTGCTGCTGAACCTAGATCTCTTGTCCTCCATATAGCATCCTGTAAGTTGGTAGGCTTGAAAGCCTTTACCCAACCCCTTAAGGGCTCCATCAATTCCTTTGTGAAAATCATCATGAGTCTCGCCTGAGACACATCCTGCACCATGACTGCTATCCTCTAAAACT
>SNQJ01S0066234.1:51138-62070 GCA_010110895.2 Picea sitchensis
GTGAGGCGCTAGCCTTCTTATTTATACTAATTTGGCATGTGTGAAGTGTCTCTTCACTGGCATGGCCGACTTCTTAATCTGGGTGGTTATAACCACCTTTATTATATTTCGAGGCCTCTTTGATATATTCTGGGGCCGACTTCTTCTTTTGCCTTTTACAATTACATTATGACCAGTCCACAAAAGGGGATTTGGTCCTTTTACAATAGCCGACATGATCAATCCACAATGGGGATTGATCCAATGAATAATATATCAAATAATAATAAGAATACACTTTGCAGTTACATTATTTCAACAACCTGGACTCATTACCTCATGGAGCAAGAACCATCTTTGACACAAGAACAAGCCGATGGTGATGGATGCTGCTGCTGCTGGCAAGGTAGAGGTGCTGAAAGGGAGAAAAGATGGGCCCTCCAGGGCCATGCTAAAGTCGATCGAGCTCTCAGTACTCCATGTCTATGACCTATGGGCCTCAAGACATGATCTCCTAGTTATCCCTAAAAGTGGGGGATAACATTTGGCTCCAACTTGGGGACATGTGCTCACCGTAGAGAGCATGAGAACCTCAACATCTCTGGCATAACCTGTTTACCTGCTTGATCTCAATAACAACTATTAGTAACCGATTGGGGTGGTGATACCACCCCAACATATATATATATATATATAATGTGAATGTAAAGCAAACTATTCTAATATGCAATGCAAATGGTATAGTACATGAATGCAAAAATGCCTACCTACTTACCTGCACTTACCTGTGTAGTCGGGTTCCCCCACCTTGGTGGGGTTTGAGGAGGTGCCCGCTGATCGATAATGGGCGCCTTCTTCCTTCGAAAGTGGACAAGTAATAAGAGTCGTCAACTGATTCTCTTCCAACTTTGAAAGGTCCAAGCCAAGATTGAGTACTTCCTTTGACATTAGTTGGCTCCCCCTTTTGGGTGTCCCACATCCACACTACATCCCCTTCCTTGTATTTTCTGATCTTGTATTTGGGTGTTCCTTGAACGACCCTGGTGTATTGTGCAGAGGGAGGGGGGTGGGATTCTGCTGTAAACACTTCCTGCTTGGAAGGATGAATCTGTACGTCATCTTCTGTCTTTTTTAGTATCTTCATGGTCCCAACTTCCTTGTCTTTCTATTTGTCCAAGAGTTGTTGGTATTCCTCTTTCTTAGGCCATTGAATTTGATCAAAGTCTTCCTCTGTTGCAAAAGGCATATCATTTGGAGAAAATTCATGAAGACTTTTTATGATTTGGTCATGTGTCGTATCATCTTTGACGGGATCATTAGACTCTTGCACATGAGTTGTTGTCACAGGTACATTTGGGAGACGATCGATGGTTCCATCTTTTAAAGTTATATTAACATAAGTGAGGTCCATCTCAAGAGTACCTCTCATTTTTGAGGCAAACTTCCTAGACAATAACATCCCCCATACATCTGGGATGTCCACGACCATTATGTCCATGTGGATGATCTTCTCGAGATATTCTTTAAGGCAAACTGCGACATTCTCAATCACCCCATGTGTGGGTATGGCTTTAGATTCAAAGCCACACATTCCTATAAGGTCGTGTGACTTTCAACCCTATTTGTTGCATGACCTTGAGGGACATCATGTTAGCACCGACCCCTGAATCTAGCATGCAGTTGTTGAGGCTCTTGTTATTCATTATCAAGGTCATGAAGAAAGGAGGATGTTCATTGTATTGAACCCTAAGTGATCGGCTTGCAACATGATAGGAGGGTCCATGGGTCCATCTGATTCTTGGAAAAAGTTGTCAAATCGTTCTTTTACAGATGGCACCTTAATGACATCTTTCAGGGGGATGGTTACATGCATCTTGGATAGTGCCCCTTCAAAGTCGAAGTTCAAGTCAACCCTTTCAGTTTTGGATGTCTTAGGGAGAAGTATATCCAAAGGTGGGGGTTTTGTTTGCGCAGTCAAAGGAATGGAGGTAGGTTGGTTCAACTTTTTTCTTTTGTACACCTGGAATTCTTGTTTTTTCAATTTCTCTTTTGATTCTTGGTCCAGGTTGTTTATTATTGCCATACTAGCCAACCTGGCTGCTTCTTTCATGCCCTCCTGATGCTCTTCAGAAGTGATATTTATTTGAGGGCCTTCTATGATATGGCCTATATTGTTCACTTGTTGATGGCCATCATTGTTATAAGGACATTCATGCTCCCAATGTGCTTCACTGCATTGTAAACACCTAGGATTTTCATCCATAACATTGGTAGGAGCTAGGTTGTTTGGAACCTCCTGGTCATTCTTTGGCTTATAGAATTGGTTCCCCTTTTGGAATTGACCTTTGTATGGGACCCTAGGTGCTTGGCTCTGGGACCTTTCCAAGTTGACAATTCTACTCATTATTAGCTCTTGGTTTTTTATCATGCCATCCACAGTAGCTTGTAATTTTGCCATGCTGGCGCAAAGGTCCAAGGAAGGCTCAGTGTTGTGGACTATCTTAGGTTTAGTATCCATCTTCCCCCTTGGGTTTGTGAAAGGCTCAATTTTGGATGAATGGAGGTTGCCTTCAATCTTGGTGGTTAATTCTTGAGCTTCTTGGATCGATTGGGGGTTTTTGTCCCTGAGAAGATACCCTAGCTGACTAGTGAAAGACTTGGTGTAAATATAGACAATATAATTATTGCTTGGATGATGGCTTACAGGGATCTTCTGCAACAAAGTTTCAAACCTCGTATGGAATTCCCGAATAGATTCATTCTCATGTTTCCAAAGGGAGTTCAACCTGGTAAGAAGCATGTTGGGGTCTTCTTTGATACTCCATCTCTTGAGAAAGGCTTCTTCTAGTTTGTCCATGGTTTTAATGCTGCCATCAGGGAGACTGAGATACCAATGCCTTGAAGCATCAAGGAGGGTGGCGGAGAATAACTTCATGACTAGGTCTTCAACATCATCACTAACAGGGTGAATCTGAAAAAACACCCAAAAATTGCTCATGTGCTCTTCGGCACTGATTGCATCAGTACCGATAAACTTAGGCAACCTCTTTTCATACGTGGATGGCATTTGCTTAGGGTAGCCTGGTATGGCTGACATGTCTAGTGGCTTGAAGAGATTGGATGACCATTGTCTTTGATTATTGGATGGGTTTGTTGTATTGGTCTGAGTCACTGAGCTAGACATGGTTTTCAAAGGAAGACTCCCTCCAAAAAGTGATTTTACAACAGGAGAGTTTTGGGAAGGCTTTCTTCTAAAGGATTGAGGAGGATTATTGTACCTCCTTGTAGTTTGTGGAGTCGCCAGATAATTTGCTTGAAACTATCAAAAGGATAAGGGAAAACACCCAAAGTGGAGTCGCCAGGTAAGATTGTAGGATAAAGACTTTAGAGGCAAGGCTTACTGAAAAGTGTCGTCTTGAGGAATGTTTGACTCAGTGTTCCCCGACAACGGCGCCAAAATGTTATCGCACAGTTTGTAGTTAGGATAAAGGACGGATGAAAAGAGGTCAAACAGGTGTAACTGAACCAATCTCACTCACTGTCACCTCGATGGGAAGGTTCTTTCTATTAAGGCAGGTAAATCCCAGGGGAGACGTCCCTGGTAACTTGGGGTTTTGAGATGGCAAGAGGTTAAGGCTAAAAGATAAATTCCCCCTCACAAGTTACCACCGAGCAGATAGTCCGTCTAACCAGCCAATAAAGAGAAGTATAACCAAGAAAGAGATGTACCTGCCCGAGACAAAGAAACAAGATATATATATATATGCAAGCGTTAGTACTTCATATAATCAATGACCATCTGATATATAAGCAATTGAACAATAAATATTGACGAAGTCAATGTTTATATGATAGCAACGATGTACAATATCACTTCTTCAATACATGCTAAAGGAACATGGCATTCAGTATAACAATCAACACTTCATTTAGATAATGCCTTAAACAACCGTTCAATTGCTCACAAGTAAAATGGTAGCTGCACAATGATGTTAATAGAAAAAAGATGATGGCATCAATTAGTTAGTAGGGTTAGTCTTAGGCTAGGGTTAGAATAGTTAGGGTTTGTTCAAAGTGATTGAAGTTGTTTTGACCAAAGTACTCACACACTAGGCCTTAGATCAGTGCGTTCCTAGGGTAAATGGAGTCAAAAGGAGGACGCAAGTTGAAGGATCAAAAGATAATAGTAGGACTAAGGACGGGAGGGTTAAACCTTGAGGTGTCGCTATGGCAAGGCCTCAGGGATGAAACCCTAGGGGAGAGAGGCTCACTTTGGTGTAGGGGAACTAGGCCTCAGTGCTCTCTCCTCCTTCCTTAGCTCAATGGAAAAACAACTAGCTCAAAATATTGCACAAGACTAAGACACGAAGGTTTGCAAGCAACGTGTTGCTAAGGCAAGGCTTCACTAAGCAAACCCCAGGGAAAATCGGCTCACCAAGCTCTAGGGGAACTAGGCCTTGATGCGTTTCATCCTTCTTAGCTTCAATAAGCTAAAACAACTAGCATAGGAGAATATAGATTTGAGTGTTGCTATGGCAAGGCTCCATCCTCTTCAACAAGGGCTAGAAAGAGTAGAGTGTTGCTAAGGCAAGGCTCTATCTCACTTCAGGAAATAAAATGGCAAAAAATCTTGATAGGGACATGAGACAATGACTTTCAATATGTGGTTGTCCCCCCCAGGGTTTAAATCAACAAATTATAACTATAAATGCAAGAGAAACAATACTACAACCATTCAATTAAGAAGTTTTGCAGGAATTTACTTACATTCAATCAAGAAATCAAGTAGCAAACCCTAGTTGTAACACCTTCCACCAAGATAAATGCCAAAAATGCCAATAGAAGACTTCCTTCAACAAGTGCGCCTCACAATTTCAGCCAAGAACTCCAAGTGTAGCGCAATTTTCAGACCTCACTAATGAGTGAGTGAAAGATGATGAAAAAATGAAGGTTAAAACCCTCAATTTATACAGTACCATGACCTAATTTCACTTTTAGGTCATAAAAAGGACGACAAGGCCAAAATACTAAAATCATATTGTTTTACATTAAATGCTGAAAATTAAACCCTAATCAAACAATAGAGAGTTGTCATGCCCCTTTTAGGGTGACGTTAGCCCTTTCTAGGGCAAATGCAGCATCCTGGAGCAAAACATTAGCCCTCCTTGGGCTTCTCCAACCTGCTACACGTGCCAAAACTGCCCTAGCTATCTCCCAAAACGTCCATGCTGCTAGGTGATGTCATGGTCATGAAGGGTGACGTCCTAGGCCTTCCAAGGCCAACGTTTCACTGGAAAGGGCACAACCTGCCTAGGTCAAGCTCTGCCGGGGTGCCTTTGCAAGACGTCCTCCTTCTCTCCTGTGCAAACCCCTCTGTCCTGTCTCTGCCGCTTGTTGGGGTCTCAGCATCCATCTGGTGGGCTCTTCAGCACCATGAAGGTCCGAACTGATCATCTCCCCATGTGTACCTGTCCAACGTGGTACTTGTCCGTCGGGCATGATCCTGCACATCCACAACTACGCCCTCCATGGGATCATAAGTCACAGGGATCATAGCAATGCATATCACATCTCATCATCAATATTATTAAGCATGTGCATAAAACCCCTATTACCCTAGTTAAAAGCTCAAAGACATTATAGAAGCCTGCAATACAAGTTTGGGAAAAGTGATAGGGAGTCCTATTGGGCTAGTGTCCATTGGAAGAGGAAAGTCTCCGGAAGAGACCTCATCTGAGCCATGTAAGTGGGTGATGTGGATAAGGGATGTCTTGACAATGGGTGTAGTGAAAGCAAGTGAATGCAAAGTTTTTGCTGTGGGTGTCTTTGTAGAAGGCGAGCTGCACCTGTCTTGGATGCAATTTTTTCCAAGCCCAATTCATGCCTTTTATTCTTTATTCTTTTTGCTTTTTCTTCAAGAAGCTAATCAAGGGACACTGCCCTGGCGTGGTGACCAGTGGTGGCAGTGTTACTCACAAGTACTTTCACAAAAATGAGAAGGCTGGCTCGTGATGAGACCCCCTTTCTATTGGCCATGCAACCAAGAGTCACTACCCTGGCATGGTAACCAGCTGGTGGTAGTGTCATACTGGTCGATACCCATGGACCTAATAGGCTAGCTCGTGATGAGATCCCCTATCCTCTGACTAGGTCTTGTTTTATTATTTTCATACGTCCCTCTTGTTTCTTGCTGAGAAGCCTTTTATTGCTTTCTCGGGGATCCTTGGGCGAAGCATCTCGAGGTTTTATTCTTAAGATTTTATCTTTTGCCAACTTGCTTTTACCTTCTGGGCCTTTAGCCCCTTCTTGCCACGAGGTAAGGTGCAATCCTCAAATGATAGGTCAACCCATTGCCCGGACAAGTGTAATGGGGTAGATGAGTGGGAAGCAAGATGGAAAAGTGGTGCTATGACGGGAGTGGACGAGGACTTTTCAGAAATCCCCCCAGTGGCAAACCAAAACCTATGGACACGGGCTTACTAGGGCATCCTGTCATTCCTCCCAGACATGGTCAAGTGGGAAAGTATAAGATCCAAGCATTCGTTAGAAACAAAAGGAATTTAAATGCACATATTCAAAGGTTTTGATGATCAGAGTGACACAGACCATGATACTCGAACTCATTACCTCATGGAGCAAGAACCATCTTTGACACAAGACCAAGCCGATGGTGATGGATGCTGCTGCTGCTGGTAAGGTAGAGGCGCTGAAAGGGAGATAAGATGGGCCATGCTAAAGTTGATCGAGCTCTCGGTACTCCATGTCTAGGACCCGTGGGCCTCGAGACATGATCTCCTAGTTATCCCTAAAAGTGGGGGATAACAGGGGCAAGGGTAAGAAGCATATTGTTGAGGTGCGCTATGACAATGATGATGAGGTGTGTGAGGATGGAGCGATAGATGCTTATCTGGAGCAGTCTGATGATGATAGTGACTCTTGCACAGAGGCTAGTGATAGTGACTCTTGCACAGAGGCTAGATATTCTTGCACGCTTGAGGATGATATTGACCCTTGCACATTGGAGGAGCAGTGGGTTGGACATTATGATAGCACTTATGCTTCAACAATCATATCACATACTGTTGGTGACCTTACACCTCAGCAGAGTGATGACACTAGTTAAGACTCACACGTGTTAGCACCCACAGATGATGAGCTTCCTAGGATGATCATGACACATTTACCCATGATAACCACGTCACAGGAGGATAGAAGTGGCATGTTAGATGTGGTGGAGGAGTCGTACGTGGGAGATACACACCAGAGACACATGGATCCACAGATCCAGGGGGAGATATATGATGTGCAGACAGTTGATCCTACACTCACAGATCAGCATGAGGAGGTTGAGTCACAGCCTTTGGAGACTCCATTAGTTGAGCAGATTGTGGAGACTAACAGGTTGATGGGGCACTTTCTTCCAGGATCGGTTTGCATTGATGAGCATGCACCCTTTATTAGTCAGGATGACCATAACACGTGTCTGGACACATCTATATGGGATCCAGGCGCAGATGATAGTATTAGGGTGAGTGCACAGGAGGATACAACTGCTCACACCGGATACAGTATGATTCAGAGAGAGCTAGCAGTTGGGGATGTTATGCATTCACATATAGGAGGACCCAGTAACACAGTAGACAGGGATCAGTTCAGTTTTTCATCATTTGCAGAGAGTGTTGTTGGGGATTTCGGGGCTGACACTAGTAGTGAGGGATATGAGGTGGCACCTCAACATGACTATGATCAGGAGTCACACTACTTGACCAGACAGTTGAGAGTCAGTGAGGATATGATCATGGCAACCACTAGGCGCATTGATGACATGCATACATTGGTGGTAGATTATTGCTGGAAAGCATCATTTGCACATGGCAATTTGGATGGGGGATTTGCCATGGATGACTTTCATACTCTCAGGGAGAGAGTATCTGTGATGAGGACCGACTACCAGCAGTTGTTGACAGACATGGACTACCTGTTGAGGATTGGCGTGATGTATCATGAGTCTCTGAGGGAGTAGGAGTCGGAGGTGGACAAACTTACTCAGGAGTTGGAGAGCACTCGAGGATTCTTGAGCGACACACCGACAACCCTTCAAGAATCAGAGTCCAGATCAGAGGAGCCTCCTGAGGAGATTTGTTAGAGATCCACTTCATCTATCTTTGTGGATACTCAGATATGCCATTTAGTCACATTGCCAGAGGATGTTGGTGGTCTAGCAGAGGAGCACCAGTTGATAGAGGACACTTCCGTTTGGGTTCCGAGAGTGGTTGACCTTCTGGTAGAGGTTGATCCAGTAGTACGCCCAGGATCTATGATGCAACAACAGTATACAAGAGATGACATGAGTATGTAGGGGCATACTGTGATGAGTGATAGTTAACAGAGACATGTCGAGACATGCAGTCAGATTCAAATGGATGTATTGGATTGCAGGGAGGAGACACACTTAGGGGAGCAAGCAGAGTTCACTCCTTTGCAGCAGCACATGGTTATGAGAGAGCACCTTCACCGTATCAACAGTTGCATGGGAGATGAGGGATGGTGGTTGGTTGACCAACAGTTGGAGGAGTTACTTCCGTGAGTATTTATCATGGATACCGATGGATGAGCTTCTGGTCGAATCCTTGGGATTGACCAAAGCACGTGATGTCTTCGAGTCCAATAGTCAGCAGTAGATGTTTTTGTTAGCCTTTCTTGACATTTTTATCATAGACAACAACATGAGGAGAGATAGATAGTGGATGAGGACATGGGGAGTGGCTAGGCCGAGACCACCTGACATGAGTATCTTTACAACAACCAGCAGGATAGAGGTGGATCGTCATAGGCAGCCAGTTGAGACTTGGTGCGTGATGGTGAGCATCATAGGCTAGGTGATAGCAGATGAGCACAGAGGGCTTCTGATAGTGATCAGTCTCACACATGAGCAGTTAGAGGAGATTGGAAGTGATAAACTTCCAAGTTTGCCATGGGATCTGGGAGTTAAGTTGGTTAGCAGGATGTTTCACTACACGATGACCCAGGCTGCGCCAGAGAGCCACATACTCCAGCATGAGTTGGTTTGGAGTGGGCCTGCAGGGACTTGTCCTATGGAGCAAGGCAACTTGTCACTCTTGATCATCATGATCGGGCATGGAGATGGTTGGGCAGGTATTACTTCCACATAGATGTTTTTGCAGATGCAGCTTTTGGACAATAGGTCCAATTGCCACAGGTATTTCAGCTTGAGGATCCAGGAGTGGAGGATCCAATATATATACAGGGTGCAAACAGGCATGGTCAACATGGTGCAGTGCCAACATGGTGAATTTCGACAGAGATTAGCATGGGACCCAGGGATTACAGGGTTGAGAATTTCACCGACTGATAGGGGCAAGTGGACCTTTGCAGGGGAAAGTTGTTCTAACTTTCCATTGAGCTTCAGTGTTGGGGAGAGCACATCATTTGAGGGTGTCTCACGAAGGTCTTGCAGTACCTCATTATGGCATCAACATTTGCAGTTGATGGAGGCCGTGTTGATCTTGGTAGTATCTTGGAGGGTGGACTCATTCCAAGATGAGGCCATGTATCATGTGCAGGAGTTTCATGGTGTTGATATATTTTAGGATTATGCTTCCTAGGGGATTGCAGCTCATGTCTTGATATGGGACCCAGGGGGCAGAGTGCGTGATAGTTCATCTTTGGATGGGGTCTACTGTGTGTCCCATAGGTGGACATGGGATCCTGGTATTATACTTAGAGGGATTTGGTTATTGCTTGAGGACAAGCAATATTCTAGGAGGGAGGACTGTAATGTCCCCACTTTGGGACATCATTACATTACAGAGGGTTATGGTGTCCAAAGTAGCTAGTTGGAGATTGTAGCGAGTACAGGAGCTATTGAGGGATATTTTGGGGTCCAACTTGCATCGCTCATCTTATTTCATCATTATGATCCATTCCGCATGGATTGGCTTTGGTTTTGTTGCATTCCGACGATTTCCATGATTTTGAGTATTTTGAGCTATAAGTCAATTAAATTCACTGAAGAGGTCAGTTTGGGCACAATACTTGGAGGAACCTCTCAGTGTAATAGCTCATTGGAATCGGGAGGAGCAACACTACAGGATAGGATGGTGAGAAGTGACTTTCAGTGGCCAGGGAAGCCATGAGGAGAGATAAGGCACTTTTCAGAGGTAAAAGGGTTAATTAATTAATTAATAATTAAAAAAGAAAAGTCACTTTGGAGAGACAAGGGGATACAGGAAGTATAAAGAAGAGGCAAGGGCCTCTATTCTCTTATTCATTCATGTATGATTATCATTTTGATATCTAGCTTCTAGATAGAGAGCCCATACCTTGTGGGTTTTGAGGGTTTTGATTTAACAAACGCTAGAGGACGATTCAGTGGTGAAAGATTCCACCTAGCTTGTCCCAAGATTGGTCTCGGAGATGCAATACTCTACCACACCATTCTAGTTCGGAACTACATCAGTGCAAGAGGGTTCTACCCCAGCCACAGGCACATGAAGAGAAGGAGGGTGCACCATTGGGGGTTTCCAGTAAGGGGGGCGCACCATTCAGTGAAGGAAGGTTCGTTGTAGGAGTTTGAGAGGGCTCTTGGAGATTTGAGCATTTGGGTTTTACTTGCAGGGCCTTCGCCATGATTTCTAATGCCTCTTGAGAGAGTTTTATGGTTCAGATTATTTCCTAGAGCATTGGGACGAATTGGAGAGAAGGAGGGCATTTTTGAGATTCAAATCTATTCAGTTTGGAGGGGTTATACTTCAGATCTAACCCTGAGACTTCACCCAGTGACTTGCAGTGTCCTGATCTACCTTTCTAGCGAGTTTCAGGGTATTTGGAGCAATGTTGCTAGAGCGCGAAGCATTTGTCGGGAGTGTCATTTTCAAAAAATCCTCGGAAGCGAAGCGTCCCGGAAGCGTCTATTATATATATATATATATA